>PGFW01019982.1:0-10400 GCA_003123925.1 Haematobia irritans
AAAAAAGAGAGAGATGGATGGGATAGGATAGGATAGGAATAAGGATATGGATAGGATTGGATAGGAATAGGATAGGATAGGATATAGGATGGATAGGATAGGAGTAATGGAATAGGATAGGCATAAGGTCATAGGCATAGGCATAGGCATAGGATAGGGATGGGATAGTATAGGGATAGGGATATGACGGATGGGATAGGGATATGCTAGGATAGGGATGGGATAGGGATATGATAGAATAGGGATATGGATGGGGATGTGGATGGGATAGGTATATGATAGGATAAGCTAGGGATAGGAAAGGGATATGATAGGAATAGGATAGGGATGGGATTGGTATATGATAGAATAAGCTAGGGATAGGAAAGGGATATGAAGGAATAGGATAGAATAGGGATAAGGACAGGATAGGATAGGGATAGGATATGATAGGGATAGGGATGGGATGGGATGGGATGGGAGGGGACAATTCAATTATTCATGGGATGGGATAGGGATGGGATATGTATGAGATTAGGAATGGGATATGGATAACTTTTTGCCTAGTAAAGTATTGGCAGTGACAAAGATAGTGTTCTTAGGTCTCAAAGCACCATCCTCCGTTGCTCCTATTCGGCACAGATGTGTTCTGAATTCTAGGTGCCCGATAAGTGTTCCCATAGTCCTTTGACTGTCGTCCTATTTTCCAGTCTTTTTCTTAACTGGGTCACCCCACGGTTCGCCGCCGATGTGGGCCATTACATAGGTCCACCTCGCCTTGTGTGAAACTCGTGTCCATTCATCTAACTCGGCCCGCATTGCATCTATTGGCTTTGTATTCTCGTCCCTATGTATCTTAGCTCTTATCGCGAGTCCATTTGTTTTTACGCGTCCACTTATTCCAGCATATCGCGATACCCATTTGATGCGGATTCTGCCGTTTTCGGAGTATCGTATATCCATCGATATAGCAGTTATTTTCCTCTGGTATCTTTTCCGGGGTCCTAGGACAATCTCTCTGGCACACTCGGCACCTCTGGCCACCCAAGGTATATAATCATGGGTTATTGTGGCATCCACTATTTCATTCACCATCTCGCCTATTATACTTTGATGGTTTGTCATGTTTCGTGTTTTTACAATAAGAATCATTTACGTACATCGATTAGGAAAATGTGGTGATATGTCAAATGAAGGACTAGTATTTTCAAATTCTATATAGGGATAGGATATGGAACAATAAGAGTTTGGATATTACAATGGATATGACCTGGGATATAAAAAAATTCTTTCCTTCTTTGAACATATTCACCTCGTTCACCCAACAATCCCAAAATTATTTGGAAAAACAGACTCGGCAGTAAGCATGTAATGTGAATAATTCACAAACATACAATAACCCTTGGAAAAATAGTTTCATTGGAAAACATTGATCACTGAGTGTACCAAATCCATGCGAAACAAAATGGAGCGGCGTCAAATTTCTTTTGTAATACACAACATAGTTCAACCTACTACACAACAACAAATCTTAAGCGTAAACTTACTTCATCGCTGTTTCAGCAGTCTGCTTGTATTTCTAGCCTAAACGGTGTGAAAGAAAAGCAGACAATCAGCAATATGAATTGTGTGGTAGTTGTTAGAGTTTCGGGCCTGGTCTAAGCTCCAATAATTGTGGGTAAATATATTACACAAAGATTATACACACTACCACACTCATCACCATCTATAGAGCATGTGCATCAAGAAGGTGGTAAAACATGACTAGTAAAGAGGATGCAATACAACAGTGGAATAGTTGAAATGATCAATCTATGCTCGTTGTTTTTATTTACAATATTACAACAGTATTTAAGTTTAAATAATCAAAAACAACAACAATAACTGCCCTAGCCATTTGCTACATCAAATGGAGCAATTTTGCGAACGACTGCAACCAACCATCCCATCCCCATAACCTCTACCAACATTGAGCATATTTATTTCAGGCGGAGAATGGCAATGCAACAGTGATAAAAATTGACCATACGACTTTATCGGATTTTTGGAAATTCTGGAAGAAGTTCACTTTGGCAGGAATGTAAAGCACAAGCGGTCAAACGCTAGATAAACATTGCACTGTTTATGTTTTTTGTGGTGGGAGCTGTTGGCCCGTATGTTCGGACACATGTAAGTATGTTTGGGCATTTCTACCGCGCGTATCCCTTTTCTAGAACCGTGCACAACATGTGCGTGTAGTCGAATTTCTTAATCGATGTGCGCACAAACATTACATTCTAAAGCCGGCTTGTCTTACATTTACAATAATATATTTATAGAAAAGGCAATGGTTAATGCACTGGGAGAAATTAAGTAAATTGTGATGGGATACCAAATGAGAACAATTTTCAGTATAGATTTGTATTTTATTCAATAGCTTCTAGAGTGAAGAAGACGACGACCCCTTCGTCCAAAAAGGAAGTTAGGAATGGGATAGGGTAGTATAGGATGTGGAAAAGGATAGGGATAGGATACACGGTTGCCATTCTTGACAAAAATAATCTACCAAAATTTGAGGAAATTTTTACCCAAACAAGTATATACAAAAGTAAGTTCGGCCGGAGCCAAATCTGAAAACCCACCAACATGAAATCAAAAATAAAAAGTTTTCTTTTTGAAAAATTTCAGGGGTTTTGATTGAAGATATTTTCCCCAAGCAGATCAGTTCAAAGCCAGTATCGCTTCCGAAGATTAATATAAAGATTTTTACAACTAAATGAAGACTAGAATCAGATTCTCCTGGATTTTTAAAGAAAACCATTTCTTATTTGAGATTTAGAAGGAAATCATAAAATCTCTTGTAAGTGTGCAAAGAAAATGATGAATATAACGCCGTTGATTTGAAATCTAAAATTTGTAGATATTTACCCAATATTTAAATGATACGAAAGTAAATAACTGGCAAATATTGCATTCAGTTTTAAAGCAATTATTCATAATCAGTGCACCGTCTGTACCCTCAAAATCTTGAAAATCGGTCTATATGGGAGGGCCTCACTCAATAATGGCGACCGATAAAAACTGATCATATGCACTTTTTTGCGGGTCTAAAATCGCAGTATTTTCAATTTGTGGCAAAAATCACGTATAAAAACTTAAATTTCCTCAGAAAACCTAGGAGATTAAATCGGGAGATCGGTCCTAGTGGCGAGCTATGGCCAAAAACATGGAGGGATAAAGCAAATAGCACGATCTAATGTGTAGAATTTCTTAAAATCTAGACACCCCAAATCAGGAGGGCCGGTTTAATATAGGGTCCATATTCAAAAACTGTACGCGATATCACAATATATTCGGCACACCTCTTTATGTCCTAGAATATCCTCTTAGATGTTCAATTTCAGGGTAATTGGAATAAAACTCAGATTTCTAGAAAACGCCAGGAAGTAAAATACGGGATATCGTGTTCTAGTGTGGGGACTGATATCAAAACATGGTCCGAAATAAATCCACATTTATGGCACACGCTCTTCAGGGCCTAAATAACCTCTAGATTTCCAATTTCGGCCATTGAGGTTAACACGGATTCTAAGAAGGACCATGAGATAAAGATCGGGAATAATCGGTCTGATGTGGGGCTATAAACAAAGCAATAGGTCCGAATTAACCAATTCGACACAAAAATGGCGATAAGATCACCATCTCGGCATCCACCTCTTTGGCTTAAAATATTAGATTCCAATAGAAACGAATAGAAATACTTCATAACCAGCCCCAAATCGATTAATGGCTATACAAGAAACCTACCAAGAGCGCCATCTTCAATGGTCCTAAATCTTCAGATTCACATTCTGGCCAAAGTTCAGGCATAGACTCCGTTTATACCAATCCACATCGGACATGGTAATGACTATATCACATGGAAGATATGCCATACTGATTGCACTGTGAGCAAGACAATTGGTGCAATCAAGACGTAGATCATTACTAATGAGGCCTATAGCAACGATTATTCGTCCTTAAAGAATTTCGACCCTGATCAAGAGATATATATTGACAAACATTATTATACCCCCGTCACCATTTCTTATGGTGGTGAAACCAAAAAAAAATTATTTTGAAGTTTTAAAATCAAACTTTTTTTCAAAAATGTTATTTGCATAGACAATTTTCTCAAAAATTATTTCATAGAAGATTTTGTCCAAAATTTATTATACTCCTCCATGCATAGGAATGGGGGTATATTAACTTTGTGCATATCCGTTTGTAATCAGCATCGAAAATATTGCTCTAAAGAACCCCATAAAAGTAATATATATCTGGCGTAGGTGAAATCGAGTCGATCTAAGCATGTCCGTCTACGTCCGTCCGTCCGTCCCCTGTTGAAATCCACGCTAAACTTCCGAACGAAACAGAAGCTATCGACTGAAACTTGAGTAACAGAGTAGTTATTATCGATGTAGGTCGGATAGTATTGAAAATGGGGCGCAATCGGTCCACTTTCACAGTATAGGCCCCCATATAAAAGGGACCTCAGATTTGGCATTGTGGAGCGCACTCTAACAGAAGGCATATTTCCCATCCGATGCCGGCTGAAATTTAGGTATATAGTGTTGGTATATGGTCATCTAACAACGCATGCAAAAACTTGTCCACATCGGTCACTAATTATTATAGATGCCCCATGATAAACGCGATCCCCAGATTTGGCTTGCGGAGCCTCAAAGAGAAAAATAATTTCATCCGAATTCCGGCAGGTGAAATTTGGTAAGCAGTGATGTTGGTATATGGTCTCTAAAACAACCTGCAAAAATGTCGACACAATGGTCCAAATTATCATATATAGCCCCCATATAAACCGATCCGCAGATATTGGCTTGCGGAGGCCTCAAAGAGAAGAAAAATTTCAATCCGGCGATCCGGCTGAAATTTGGTACATGAATGTTGGTATATGTTCTCTAACAACCATGCAATAAATTGCCAACGATCGGTCAATAATTATATATATGACCCCATAATAAACCAATCTCAAGATTTGGCTTTCGAAAGCCTCAAAGAGAAGCAAATTGCATCCGATCCGGCTGAAATTGGTTACATGTATATGGTAGTGGTCTCTAACAACAACGTGCAAAAATTGGTCCACAGTCGGTCCATAATTATATATACCCCATATATAACCGGATTCCCCAGAAATTTGGGTTGCGGAGGCCCCAGAAGGAGGAAGGCAAATGTTCATATCGATCCGGTGTAAAATTTGGACAGAAATATGTGGTATATATGATCTTTAACAAACCAGTGCAAGAATTGGTCCACATCGGTCAATAATATAATAAGCCCCCATATAAAACGATTCTCCTAGATTTGCTGCGAGTGCTCATGGAGGAGGCAAAATTCATTCCAATCCGGTTTGTAATAATTAGGAACGGCTTGGTGTAGTATATGGTCTTCTAACCAACCGAATCAGAAATTGGTACCAACTCGTACAATAATATATATTATAAAGCCCAGTAGCCCATCTTGAGAGAAAATCATCGATCCATTCAAATAAAGTGTTAGTTTATTGCGCAAACTCAGGTTAATAACGCAATGTCCAACGTTATTTGTTGAAAAGATGCCAAAAATAATCTAACCAAAATTAAAATTCTATAGAAAGTTTTGTCAAAATTTTATTTCTAGAGAAAAATTTATGTTAAAATTTTATTCGGTTCTAATAAGAAAATTTTCATCAATTGTCAAATTTTATTTCTATAGAAAATTTTGTCAAAAGTTTTATTTCCTATAGAAAATTTGTCAAAATTTTTATGTCTACTTGTCAAACTGAATTAAATATAAACGTATTAGGTTAGGTTAGGTTAAAGTGCAGCCCGATTAAATTCAGGCTCACTTAGACTATTCAGGTCCAATTGTGATTACCACATTAACTAAAAAGTACCTAATTACAATATCGGCACTTCTAGTCTTAAACCAACTGAACCTTCCTCTATTATTTACTTTTGTGGAACCAACCAGATTGAAATCCAAAAACATTAAGCAAAACTGCTTAAAGTAACGTTTTTCCAGGTCCAGCCAGTAATCTAAAGCTAATATTGCTCCTAAAATTGCGTCCGTTACGCCTTACAACAAAAAAGCAGGACCGTTTTGAGTTAAACGGAACACAGAGTCCAAAGGATTTTATTGGCAGGTTGACGTTGTCCTGAGTACATATTAATGCGCATATTTGTTGTAAGCATTACTTCCTGCAGCCAATTCTCACAACCTCCTCTTATTGGCCAAATATTTCAGCCATGCAAAAAACAGCTACAAGTGATTAGGTAATTCTTTCGGCTATTCGAATTTCGCAGATCTTAGAATATACTCCGAAACCCCACTTGATCCATTCAAATTTGGAGGGCCATCAGTATAGAAAATCTATATATACTTTTATTCCCCGGGTCTGTGAAATACACACACGCTCACTGTTGGGAAATTAGAAGTTTTCCAAACTTTTTTGTCGAAAAAGTGGATTTTGCCAGGGTGTAATCCACATACGTTAGGCACACTCTGCAATTACTTTGAGGAACGGCGAACTATTGACACGTACATTTTTTCTTCCGACGCACAAGCTATAAGCTCGCGCAACGCACAGGGCCGTTGTTGCAGCGACTGTTTGGCCAAAATGTCTAAAAGGCAAATAAGATGTAGCATAGACATTAAGGGAGTCTGTTTCCTGTCTTAACTAATGCGCGCTTGATATACATAGAGCTCGCCCATAACGCTGAACTTTATCTAAAGCCAAGTCGGTTTCTCTGAAGTTGGCCCGGCGCACCAGACTACAGACACCAATAGTAGCATTATAGGTCTAACCAACATGCCGTGTAATAGCCCAATAGCACAATTTTGGTCTTAGTCCCTACTTTTTCCCGATTAGACTTTTTTGCACGAAGTACAAACTACGTGCTTTTCTCGCCCTCTTCTTCAATTTATTAAAGGCCTAAAATTCAAGCTTCGCTGTCCTAAAATAAGCCAAGAGTATTTTGCACACATCAACACAAAGGGAATTTCATAGCCCCCTATAGGAAATGGGCCTAACCGTTGAAGTTTGCGATCTTTGCAGTAAGCATGAACTATTTCCTGTCTTTGGGCTGGATTTAACACCAAGACACATTATCTTTCGCCATTTTCTCAGTCATCGCGGAGAGCATCTCTGTATAATATCTCTGATTGTGGAATGGGAATTTTCCCGCTGACTGCTAGCGGCCACATCATCTGGCGTAATGCCACCAACTTTTTCCTTTCTTTTTCTAGAGAAACCAGAAGGTTGTTATAGCAACATTCCAAAGAAGAGGTGATAGAACTCCTCCTTCGGGAGTGCTCTGTTCACATACCTTTGTATGTTTGCTTGTCCTAGTGTGGCTGAAATAACGTCTCTTTATTAGAAGTTCGTCTAACAGCCTAAGTATACCTGGATTCAACATTCAGAGTTGTCAGTACCATTTAATATCAGAGGCTCGGATGGACATTATTGAACGACCGCTTCGATGTCTAGAAACGCCACGAATTGTGTATTCTTGACAAGATAGTGAGCTTTCAAAAATAAAGCTGAACCAGTTCATGGCAATGGCGGTCTCCAGTAGACCTGCCCTTCGAGTATGCATGCTGTCCGTTCGAGAAAACAAACCTGAATCCACAGCTAATTCTAAAAGATACATGTCTATCATCCTCTGCCAGGGTTCTTTAAGTAGGAATGAGGATAAGCTGATTGGGTCAGGAAATCCTTCGCACTCGATGAAGAGGTCATTTTCACTGCTTTAGGTATGAAAGACCGACTTTTGTTTCCCTCCACTTTTACTGGAATATATGCTAAGTTTACACAATTGTTTATATATCACACAGTCAAACGAGGGATAATTCTTTCAGCCACTGCCTGTAACTCGCGAGTAGTTCCATCAGGTCCGGGGGATTTGAATGGTCCAAAGCTATTTTAAAGGCCCAATTTTATTCTAATTCCGAAAACTAACACCAATTTCCTCGATAGGAAATGATCGATGAGCCTCTGTTACATCGCCGGAACATGGTCAATCAAACCGTCCTGATTTCCAGGGAAGTGTGTGTCCAAAAGTACCTCCTAAAAATGTCACTCAACTGAGACGTTGCGGCCAATTTCCCTCCGAATTTTTATAATGAAACGCTGGAGCGGATGTTAGTGGATGCCTTAGTAGCCCTTCCGTATCTAGGAAGCCTACTGATCCGTAATTCTGCCATACTGCTACAGTAATCATGCCCAAGAGTTTTGTTGAGACCTTCTCAGTTCTCGTTTATATCTCTCTCAGATTTCATCTTGTAAAGTAGTACCAATCCTTCCGGAGCTCTTGTGACTTTGCTTTGGTTAAAAGCTGTCCTGCAGGAATTTTCTCAATATTAGCTTAACTGCCGTAGTCCACCAAATGTGCGGCCGATTTATTTCCCCCTTTTGCTTCCCCAGGGCAAGCAGACTTTCAGTGAAATGTTTGAAGGCCTTAGTAATGCCGCTCCGCACTGCGTGTTGCGATATCTTGCACAGATGCTCATATTTGTCTCCGGAATTTTCCATATACCGTAATTGGATCGATGCTTTTTGATTTAAAATATATATCCACGTATTGGGACTACATACAATTTAAGAAAGATGGTGTTAGGAGGTTTAAGATACTTGCAATGGGCAAAGCGTTAACCGCAAACTTAAATAATTCGAATTGTGGGATGCAAAGTGTTTAGAAGAAGTTTCTACGCAAATCCATGATGGAGGGTACATAAGCTTGCGCCTGGCCGAACTTACGAGCCGTATAATACTTGTTTATAGTAAAATTTGGTCAACATTTTTATTTCTATGAAAATTTTCTTATTGTAATTTCTAATAGAAAATTTTTGTTCTATATTTATTTCAATAAAAAATTTTCTCAAACATTTTATGACTACACAAAAAAATTTGGTTTTCTGATCAATCACGAAATTAATTGATGCCAATTGTTTTTTTTAATTGAAATGTCTTCAAATCACGGAAATGATTAGTGATCAAATCAACTGTTTAATTGGACATAAAAAAAATACTTGATTAAAGCTTAATTGATTTCATTAGCAACATTTCAATTAAATTTTATAATTTGAATTCTATTAAAAATTTAATTGATGTTGATTTGCAAATACTCAAATTAATTTTAATTAAAAAAAGGTAAATATCATTCAATTACTTTTGATTTTAATTAATTCATATTAAAAAATTTAATTTGATTGTTGATTGGCAAAAATTCAATTAATTTTAATTAAAAAAAGGTAAATATAGTTCCAATTAACTTTCTGAATTGGCTTAGTGTTTTAGTTCGATTAACAATGGATTGCGTTGTAATCAAATTTTTAAATTAAAAAATTTAAAAATGTTCATCACTCTTTTTTAACTGAGCTTAGTATTCGAATTCGAGTTAAAAAGTTAAATTAATTTTTTTAAATATAAAATTTTTCAATTCATTGACTTAAATTTAACATAATGACTTTCTATCTTGAATTAAAAATTAATTGTATCAAATTAATTATTAATTGGAAAAAAATTTTTCAAAACTTCCCCCAAAAAATTTATAACTTTTTAATTGGAAATATTCGGTGATATTTTTTCTGTGTATAGAATTTTTTTAAATTTTATTTCTATAGACAATTTTGTCAAAATATTAATTTCTATGAAAATGTTTTAAAACTTAATATTCTATAGAAATTTTTTCAAAAATTTTATTTCTATAGAAAATTTTTGTCATAATTTTATTCAATGTAGAAAAATTGGACAATTTATATCTCTATAGAAATAAATTTTGTCAAAATTGTATATTCTATGAAAATTTTGTCAAAGTTTTATTTCTATAGAAATTTTGTCAAGATTATTCTTATAGAAAATTTTGTCAAAATTGATTTCTATAGAAAATTTTAGTCAAAAATTGGTAAATTCTATAGAAAATTTTGGGTCAAAATTTTATTTCTATTAGAAAATGTTTGTCAAATTTTATTTCTATTGGAGGTGGCAATAGTGATGTGATAGGAGATGAGACATAAATAAGAATGATACATTAATGTGGGAGGGTTTGGATAGAAGAGGCTAAGATTGGGAAGGAATTGTGTTGGGGTTTGGAATGGAGTTTGATGGAATGGGAATCGTATGATATGGGGTTTAGAATATGATAGGATTGGGGTGAGTTGTGGAATTCAGAGAATAAGAATTTTATACGGGCGCCTATTTCTTAAAACGTTATAGATTTTTTTTGTCAGTGTATATATCTAATACTATTCGTTGTGATTGTACAAGCTATCGGTGCTTAGGCATTGGTGCTCAGGTAATTGTTCCACATGGCAATTACATTTGTTGTTGCTGTGGCAGTGCAGTATTTCGACAGATGTGGTTTTTGGTGGATATATACCAGCAAAACCACCAATGATCTGTGATC
>PGFW01020000.1:0-10886 GCA_003123925.1 Haematobia irritans
GGTTAATAATCTTGCGACCCGGCGAAGAATTCGCTCGCTGGTACAACAAAACTCACACTCCGAATGATATCTCTATTTTTTGGACCCAGCAACGCGACGCGACTCGGCTGGGAACGGACACACCAGCTACGATCGACATTCAGGAGGTGCATTCTGGAGCTTCGCATCGGGTATGACTATTTCTACTGGGTCATATAATCACTATGTTTCTGGGTAGGCACTCAATTTTTTTTGGCATGTGCATCTTAAATCTTATTATACCCCCTACACCACACTTCATGCCTGAGTTTCTAGGGTATAATGACTTTTTAAAACAATGTTTGGAAACATTTATTAATTTTGAAGATTTTTTTCAGAAATATATTAAATCCATTTTTGACTTCATTAAAACGAAATTTTCATTCATGTTTTAGGATACACATTTTTATTGGTCGAATTCTTAAACTTAGCTATAAGTGACAGAACAGACTCTCCATATTGAAACAGTTTATGAGACTTTTTTACGCAGCAGGCGAAAACAGACTTGTAGTTCAGTAGAAATACGCGTGTTCTCATTTTACTAAACGTGCAACAATCGTCTCGTTATTCGTTATTTCTAAGCATGTGGAAGAAATCACTTTGTGGCCCAACTGTCTTGCCCGCACAATACTTCGTTTGAACGGTGCTGGTACTCATCTTTAGTCTAGTGCTACATACATATCGTTTGATAGACAAAACCCAAATTTATTAAAATGGACCAGATCAATGGACACAAAATCTCCCTGCTATATATTGGAATCGCCATCACCCCCCCATCTGACACAATTTATAAAAATCAGAAATATTTATGCGACTAATTCTTCCCGTAACGATCGTCCGATCGCGACCCTACGGAGCGCAGACAATCTGCCGACTCGGGCAAATCGCGATTCGGCTCTCGATTTGGAATTTTGAACATGTCTATACACAGAGTAGAAGCCGTAAACTACTCTCCGAAAGTTGTTTTTTTTTGTCTCTGCAAACCAGTACGGTAGAGAAGAGGTTTTGCTTACTATTTGTAATGTGTGGTGTATGTTTATGTTTGCAACAACCATTACATCGAAATCGAGTATGTGGGCCTTATACCTAACGAGATTATTCTTATTTCAGATCTAGTGTTACCTAATTTCGCGTATTTTCCCCTTTATTGTAAAAATACATTTTCGACAACAGCGTTTTAAGAAATGTTCGTCCTTCAAAAAAGTAGATTAACATGTTCAACAATACAATATCAAGTCATAGTTTTCAATGTGGTCAGAAACACAATTTAAACATAAATGTATAATGCGCCACATTTTTCAACCAAAATTGAAACTATTCCATATTTTAATTAAATTTTTTCCCGCCCAGTGAGAAACTAATATTTCAGAATATTTAAGCAGAATTTACTAGATATGGCTACAATAGTAAAGGCAAATATGAATCGTCCTCTACACTGAAAAAAAGCATGCCCTGGTTCAAAGATTTTGTCTCTTAACTCTTAACGAGTCTTGCTTGACCCACCAGTACCACCGACTCACGCACGCAATTAACCTCCGCTTCCACGTACCCTAGCTCTCGCCCGTCCACGTTCCATTTTAAACTTCCTCCGAAGTTCAAACGCACAGCGAGATGCGCTAATGGCCACAACCTTTACAAGGTGTTCTTATCCTACATAATGACTAGCCTCTCTCTTTCTTAAATTTGGAGAGCGACGTTATGTACTTCCTTCGCTGTGGTGCATATGTTAATTTTTAATCTTTTTTTTTCTTAGAAATTTTTTCGTCACCGTTGTTATCAAAATCCTTCTCGCTCCGCGACCTACGATCTCGCCCCAACGCGCCGTTAAACGCGCGGACATAGTGGGAGTGGGCGCCATTATCTAAGACTCGACTTTCCAGTAGAAATTATGCTATGTTTCATAGGTAAAAACCGCCTCTTTAAAACATAACAGTGCTGAACTAACATGTCTTATTTTTTAACGATTTTTTGCTTGTAGCAAGATACCAAAAGCGAAAACAAATTTAAATGACAATTTTACTTAATCTTTAAAGAATTCTTTTCTTTAATTATTAAATGTCACGTTGACCTTACCTCAAACAATTTTCATCTTTCATGTTATGATATACCATTTTTTTTACACAGTAACAAATCAGTTTTAATTATAATGGACATTCACAACTTCATTCAACAAGTTTTATTGTACTTATTGCGAGCAAGGAAAAAAACTTTTATTTTAGAGATAAATGCGCCGTCTTCCATCGTTATAGCAAATTTGCATTCTTATTCTAAGGCCCATGAAATCTCTTCGTACTCACGACAATAGATTTTTTTTCCTCAGTCTTTAGTAGAACATAACTTCAAATCCTCTACCCACCACTCTTAAAATACTCTCTACTCACATAATGCACCCCTCCGACCTTTAATTGTCTACTTCTTAGCTAGCTGCGGGACGTTTTCATTACAAGACATCTCTTATAGTGAATACGGGATTGAAATTGATCTGAACAGCTACTGTTGTTACTTTTACAACACATACTAGAGATATATTTTTGAGACATTTGCCGTTTTTTTGAAAAACAATTACTACAAAAAACCACGTTCTGTTTTCCCCAATGCTTACGTTACGTTTACAAAAAATACATATTCTTACATTTTAAACGTTTACTCACGCTTAAAGTACTAGCCCCTATATTTTTAAATTACGCTACACAGTGTAATTTCAAAGTTACCACATTTCATTCAAGTAATTATTTTATTCCGGAGCGCCCGAGCGGTTATTCTCATTTGGAATACCGCCTCCGCTCCCGTGGCTCCGCTCCCGGATTTTTAGAAATGCCGCTCGCCGTTCCGGCAAAAAAGGCTTGCCTCCGCTCCGGATCCCTGATTTCCAGTATCATTTTTCCTTTTATTGAAAGGGTTTGCTGTTAGATCGAAACAGATCGGACTATAAGTAATTGCTTACACGGTTTTTATGTTCACAATTGGTTGCCTTGTCTAGCGTTGGTTATACACGCTTGGTCTGTTTCTTAAGGATTACTGCGTTTTGATTAAATCGTGCGAATTTAATATCTTTGTCAGAGTTTGGCCCATTGGGTGTGATTTTGAGGTGGCTTGTGTTGAGTTGCTAAAACGGTGCAAATAGAAACATTAGCTCTCGACATTTGTTAGGCCAATCCATGCTTGCTCCGAGATTCCAAACCTAAAATTGCCCAATTTCATTACTTAATAGCTACGGGTGTTTGCTTTGTGTCGTGTGCGGGTTAGTGACATGCGAATCAGTGCTGTTAACTGTTTTTCCTTTTACTGCAACCACTGACTACTGCTTTGCTGCGAATGGTCACTTTGTTGTGTGTCACATTTTTGCTGTTGAGCTGCCATATAAAGTTTGTAAAAGAAGTGATTTTTCTGTTTTCTCCGCTTATGTCTTTTGTTCACTTTTTGTTTTTTTTTCGTTTTGCTTTTCTCTCCTGCCTATTTTTTTTATTGTGGTTCAAATTAATTTTATGTCAAATGACTTTGGGGACAATTATGGAGTTAATAAATCTTCTCTAAGTATTTATTGAGGATTTTATTTTAATTTTTTTTTATGAAAACAAGAGTAGAATACTGTAATTTGTAATATGCCACGAATTGAATGGAACTGTTAATTAATTTTTTAAAAGCCAACATGAGAAGAATTGGTGTATTTAATCAAAAGTTAAGAAGTAACTCCTAGTTTCTTTATTAGAATGTTGCGAGCTATTATATACGCGAAAATACATATATTATGTAGGCGCGTGGTTCACAATGTTACATTCTACTTGTAATTTCATATTGCCAGATTATTGTGAGTTAATACATTTGATTTTATTATGGAACTTTTTCGTAAAACAAGCGACAAGTTCTAGACGGCCAAAAAATGAGCGTTATTGTTAAAAGTGGTTCTCCTCCAGTTAGAAATAAAATCTTAGCTGTATTGAACGATCGTTACTCTTAATATTCAAAAAGGTTTAATCTGACATCACAAAGATCTTAGTTAACAAAAATTTTCATTTTTTGGACGAAAAGATATTATATGTTGCCATTCGGCACGGGTTATCATTTGGATACACGGCAAACAAACAAAACGTTTGTGAAACACGCATGCCTACCGAAAACGTTTTTCTCTTTGTTAAAGTTTTTTGAATTGCTTTTCGAACATTTTAAACCTTCTTTATCCACAAAATTATTCGTTGTTACAAAACTTTTTTTAGTTCATCTTCAATTAAAAAAACGTTTATTTCTTGGAAAAGCAACAACACAGTCCATTTCGTTTCATTTATCAAACACTGCTTCATTTTTCTGACTTTAGAGTTTATCTTACTAAGACACATTTTAAATCGGTTCAAATTTAATAATACTACAATGTAATTTTCAACATTTTTATCCCGGAATCTTTCCGAGACATATCTGGAATACTTATGCTAAAAAAAAAAAAATAAAAACAAAAAAACTTTGGGGTCGGAAGCAGAGATCGAAACCCACCACCCTTGGCCATGCAAGTCGGAGCCGTAGCAAACCACTGCTCCACTCGGTCCCAAACTAAATGTTTGTTTCTTTTTTTTCTTGTTAAAAAACTTTGTTTATTTTGTGTTCGGTCGGGGACGCCCCTGACAAGCCTATCGCTATATAAATATACACTTGTATGGATAATTTTATCTAATTAGTGACCATAACAGGTACATAGCTCGCGTAGGTGGTTTAGTGTATTGGCTTACAAAGTGCATGGTCCGCGGTTCGATTCTCCCTCCAAGGCCGAAAGGTTAAAAAAAATTTTTAAAATTATAAAAAATCGTATTAATTTCTTTCTACATTATTGGTATTACAGGAAAAGGTGTTAAGAACCTAAAAAACCTCGTGGCATGTGAGAAAAGATGTCGCAGGGAAAATGCAATTAGCCAGTAAAAAAAATTTTTTGAGTTAGTCTTTATGAAAATTGTTTTTACATTCCTGCGAAAAGAATTAAACGTTTATCACAAAAAAGATATATACTTTTCTTCCAAATACACCGTTCCTTACAGCGAAAAGCAAATTAGAAACGAACTTTGTTTTCTAAAATTTCCGTCTTGGTGATGGAAAGATTTTTTATTTTTTTTTGCGTGTACAGAAAACAGCTTTACTTTGGCGTCTCGCAATAGCCCTTTTGCCGTCTTCTGGCTTTTCGCCGCAAAATTTATGATTCTCTTTTTCAAATAGATATCTTTTTTGAGGAAGCCTTCGCTAGCTTTAAATCTAGTCGCCCTTAAAATTAGAAATAGGACACAGCATCATTTTCATTCTCTCTTTTTGAATATATTAACCAAAGCTTTTTCACGTACAAATCTATGGACACATATTTCGCATAAAGCGTACGGAAGGCCTGCTGGCGTAGACCCCTCAGAAAAATTTTAAGATTTTTAAATTTGAATTCCTTTACTTTGTTATCCTATTTGAAACAAAAAATACCATTAAAAATTATAAAAAAAACGAGTTATAAAAATTTTAAATTAAAAACACTTCTATCGTCGCTAAAACAACACTAGGTTTTCCACTGAAAGTGTACACTTGATGAGAGTCGACTTTCTTATATATTTGATCTGCCCTGAATTTTCGAAAAAAATGTTTAAATTATTCATTTTATTGGAACAATTTTGAGATATGCGTTTATTTTTAGTTTTTCCGCTCTTTTTTTACTAAAACAGTTATGAAATGTCCTGTTCCACTAAATTTTTTTTCGAATTCAGCAGATCAAAATATATAAGAAAAGTTGCCTCTCATCAAGTGTACATGATTTTTTTTTTTGTAAACTAGTGTAATTAACTTCTTTGTGACGACATTTGTGGAAGTGCTTTTGAAGTTATGCCTTTGTTTGCTCCCATATTTTTGCTGGGAAAAAGTGTGGAACTACTTTTAGTTGCTTTATTATAAATCAATTGTCTAGTTGTGTTGAAGTCTGATTTTTATTCTTTTTTTATAAAATAAAACATCAATTGAGCCTATAACTTCAGTTCATTAATATTTAGCAAGGGGGGGCTATATTTTCATTTGACTCTGCTGCGAATTTTTAGTGGGCGGATAAAATTTCCAGCAGAAAAAATTCTTCTCCCAGAAACGAAAAGAAAGCCAAGTTTCCTTTAAAGTAAAATGGAAAGCTAAATTAATTTTTACAAAAATTTTACAAAAAAACAAAATACTTTTTCATGTATTTAAATCAACTAAAATTAATTTTTTAAATTTCCTATGACCTTTGAGTATTCCCGTGTACATTTTATCTCTCTCTTTCTCGTCCTTTCTGTCCTGTATATAAATAATAATTTCAATCTAAAAACCATCATACAACAAAAAACTTCAATATTTTTATTTCTTTCAGTAAATAAATTAAATAAAAATATTATTATACATATTGGAATTAACATTGGAAAATTGTTTTTTTTTTTCAACACACATATTTATGTGGAGCTGATGTTTCATGTTTTTCTCTAAAATAACAAATTTACCAAGGGGCAAATTTATCCCCCACT
Source organism: Haematobia irritans (assembly GCA_003123925.1). Classification (NCBI taxonomy): domain Eukaryota; kingdom Metazoa; phylum Arthropoda; class Insecta; order Diptera; family Muscidae; genus Haematobia; species Haematobia irritans. The sequence continues at coordinate 6,519 of PGFW01020000.1, forward strand.
AAAATTCATTAGCATTTTCAGATTCATTCTTTTTTTATTCAATTGACCTAACATGGTAAATCGAATTTTAATATTACTCAGAATCAGGATTATTAAAAATGTTATGGCATATTCTATTATATAAAATTTATGCCAGAACTGAACTATTGCGAATATTTTAGATATTGAGCTGAAGGGCTAAATGAATACCATTGATTGAAAAAAGGATTTTGTAATCTTATCTTTCTTAAAGGCAACCATTTCAACGACTTTCACACACGGAAAAAAGTGCAAGTGTTTTATAGGAAAATGAAACTACCACGTAGCGAAATTATGAACATAAATTTTTACTCCACCACTTATGAGTTTCCAACAAATCATTTGGCGGCCAAATCATGACCATTTTTCTAACCATACAGTGGTTACATTCTTACAATTTTTGGAAATCGTCGAAAATTTCATTTTGCTTTAGTTCATATTGAACTGTATGTGTACGGTCAGTCTGAACTTTATTACTCATGTTTAGTTCATAAAATTTTTGAGACTTACTTAAAAAAAAGTAAGATTTCATTAAGCTGGTGGAAAATTTTGATAAAAATAATAAAATTTAACAATAATTTTTTTTCCGATAAAAAATAGTTACATTTTAGGTTAAACTACGGAAATTTTTTTCTGTGCACATTCGCACATTCACATAGAGGCGTATATACCTTTTAATAAAAAATAATTTCTTAAGAAAAAAAAAAAAACGTAGCATTATGATTTTTAGCAAAGAGATTCAATGTATTCAAGGTATATATGTTAAGCACTGAAACAAATTCCGCTGCCTAAAACTGATTGCTAAATAACCTAAACGTTTTATAGCAAACAAATTATTTCGTTTTAGTTTATTAAAAAAAATTAAGATATATTCCTCAGCTCAATATTCTTTATTCCAAGAATGCCTCAAAAATTATACGAACTAAATTTCAATGACCATACAAATAAATTCAATGTCAACTACAGCAGAAGAACATTTTCGTACACTTCTCAAAAATAATATGTAAATGATTTGGCGCCAAAGATTTTTTCTTTACTATTAGTTTAAATTTTTTTCAATAAGTTATCGTTATTTTTACAACGAATTATGAAATACAGTTCATAATTTTTCCCATAAAACAGTTTACTTTTTTTCTGTGCGATATTAGGATATAAATATTTGTTCACGTAGCCTTATTCTTGGTTTCATTTTTATCTCCGCTTCCTGCTACCAGCGATTTCTTTCCGGAGTAAAAGAAAATCGCACACGTCCAAATGGAATGCTTTTTGCATTTTAATTTAATTTAACAAAATCTTCTTCTGTCTTGTGGTCTGTTTTAAGTGTGTGGAGACCTGAAACACACTTAAAACGACCAACGGGGGGAGTTTACGAAATATAAATCAAGATATTAAGGTGTGTCATAAAAAAGGTGGCTTCTAATTCATCTCCTTTTAAATTTTTTTTTTATATTGTTATCCTACAATGATTCTCACCTCTTATTATGCTAATCACATGGTACATGGTGATAGTACTCCATATAAATATTTTTTTATGTGCCTACATTTTCATAGAAAATTATATGTCAAAGAATATTTTCCAATTTTTTTACGATAACATCCACAACGTAAATTATTTCGAAAGTATACCAAAGACAGGAATTATTACACTTGGTGATAATGCGCGAAACATAGCTTTCAATGTAAAAACATTCAGATTAATAATCCACAAATAAAAATTATTTTAATTTATACTCTGGAATTTCTCGTTTGTGAAATTGGGTGGGTGTGCTTATGTGTTTACGGGTCTTTTTTTCTTTTTTTTGTTCAAATCTTCGTAGTAGTTGTAACAGGTTTTGGTTTTGGATTTCATTCACATTTTTTGCAAATTGCAGAGAATAAGTTTGCTTAGGAACGTTCTCATAACGAAGTGAAAACTATCTCACCCTTTTTTTAACCAAATTTGCTGTTGGTGTTAATATCGACCATAAATGACACCAGGATACTATAAATAACCTGAAAAGATAGAGGCAGTTTATTTTGGATAAAAGAAAACAACTTTCACTCATGAAGTATACTTATACTACAGAAAATAGAAATAGAATAATCCAACAAATCTTTTTCAATCCAAATTAAGAAATTAGGTTGAATCAATCTTAGTTAAATTTAAGGATTAATATTAAAAAAAAAAAAAAAAAAAAAACTAAAATGGGATTTTATTTAAAATTTTAGGGAAAAGTTTTCCATATTCGGACATGAATAAATTTTTTGTAAAAAACAAATTTTTCATTAATTACCTTATTAGTGGCAAAATTTCATTCGGAAAGCGATAACGAGTGTTTTTTGTTTGTTATCCACGGACTTTAAAATCCGCTGCCCATTAAAATGAAAATGTGCCGAGCCTTTAAAATATGCTACACTTAATAGAAAAAGTTTCGTTTATATTACACGAAATGTGTCGTTTAAAGTCAGCCAATGAAACAAATTTCGTTTAATAAACGAAATTTTTTTAACGGTTTCGTACTATTAACGGAATATTTTCATGTGTATTAATGAAAATGATTTCGTTTATATCAATGAACATTTTTCGTTGGCTGACTTTTAATGAATTTTCTTTGTGCTGTGTCAGTATTTCAATGGAAAACTGTGATATCAACTTGCATTAAAAAGAGATATCGGGATTTATAAAGAGACTCGCTTTATTTAAATAAAATTGTCTTATGTTTAAGATACAAATAACTTGAGATGAGAATATTTCCGATTGTTTTCACATATTCGCTGGAAACTTTATTGTTAAATTGAAGAATTTCTCTGTGTTAATGAGCGTCCTTTAAGAATTTTCCCAAATTTGATTTATTTAAAAAAAAAAAAATATTGCAATTTGTATAAAGCAATACAAAATGAAGGAAATTTTCATTTTCGTATTTTTTCTTGTCTAACATACAAAAGCATTGCTCATCGTTGGCCACTTTTCTGTTTTCTTTCACTCTATGGTATTTTTTTTTAGTTTCAAAGTGATTGAATTTCCGAACAACATCAATGAATGTGAACTGAGCAAGAAACACACAGAAATTTGTTTTCAATAAAAACGTTTTTATTTCAATGACCGCATTCGCAAGGCAACAACGTTATTCAATATGTAATATCAATGTAAATTGTGTGTATAGTCCTATAATGTATTTTGTGAACCTCTTAACTTTAATGTCGATTTTCAATTTTAGGGGTCAATATGGGTTACATCGAAAACAATTACTCCAACTCGAACAATGGTGGAAGTGTAAATTCACAGGACTCCTTGTGGCAGGTTAAAATGTCCGGGGCCGCGGGTAATCAACAGAACATGATGCCTGTCTCCCACAACAATTATGTGGAACAACAGCCCACCTATGGCTATGATCCCATGACACATGGAGGCTATGGTGGTGTTGATGATTATGCTCCTTATCCCCAGCTAACGGCAACGCCCAGTCAACATGGCGATGAGTACCACAATTTACGTAATAGCCAAAATCCATCCAGACAAGACTACTGTAGTGATCCCTATGCATCGGTGCAAAAGCCCAAAAAGCGTGTTGACCAACATTTAGGTAAGTACTTGCTATTTATTTATGGGTAATTCTAATACAATAGTTTGGGCTGTGGAAATGAAATGGAAAACATGTGGGCGTTTCTTTTGATTTGACAATACTTAGTGGATAATAGGGGAGTTTCTTTGTCCCATGGAGCATGGTGTATAGGAGCTTATGAAAATTCCAAAAGATAAATTAAATTGACATTTAATGATCTTCTCTCATTTACCTGCCCGAGGCCAAAGAACACTGTGTGTGTGGGTGCGTTTTTGAGGGATTTTCATTGAATTGTGTGACTCAAGTCAAAAAGTTATCTTTGTGATATCTTGGCTAAAAGGAATTTAAGTAATTCAGTGAGTTAAAGTGTTTTTGGATAAATCCCTTTAGGCTCTAAGAAACATAAGGACATGACCCAACTCATGTAATAAGGCCCATTAACCAATTCAGCAGAAAAACCGACCCAAATTCTTTATAAGTCTCTCAAATGCACACACACACACACATCGGTCTGGTCAAGGCAAATCTGAATTGCGTTAGAATGAAATTCAACAAAAAAGACATGAAAAGAACTGTGGCCAAGGCTGATTGCCAATTGCCTTTGTGATGATGACCATCTTTGTGATTATGACTATGGTAATGGTATTCCCATTGCTTGTATTGGAATTTTAGCAATCGAGTGGTGGAAGAAGATTTTCTGTTACAGTGTCATGTCCTACAATCTTAACTTGTAAAAGCCATGGGAGGTCTTTTTAAGTTAATTTTAAAATAACATCACCTGTTTTTACAAAGTCACCTTTTAGTGTTT
>PGFW01020005.1:37093-47463 GCA_003123925.1 Haematobia irritans
TTTTGATAGGCCCTCCAAATCAAATATTAATCAATGCATGAAAATTTGGTACTTCAATGACAGATATTTGAAAGAAATGCTTGGAATTTGGTTTCGTTTTAGATTGTTTCTCCTGCCAAATCTTGACGCAGAGACCTTCGACGTGAAGACAAGGGACAAACTGTTTTTCCATCAAGATGATCCGCACTATTAGAGAGCGCACGGTACTCAGCGGCTCACTGGGCATAACATATGATGGCGGACTATGCATCTGGGAGCCATTAAAAAATAATCCCTCTAAGACAAAGATATTTAAGAAAATCTTATAAACAGAAAAAATTCGATGAGTTGTTACTACATTGTGAATATTTGTTGTTCATTAAAATGTTTTTATTTTTCTTAAAATGAAATGAAACAAAATCAATAGTTTGTTGGACCGATTATAATGAAATAAAATCTAATTTATTCGAATTGTATTATTTAACTAACTTTTGGTTGTGCCAATATATGATAGCGGGAACGTGCCTTAATTTTGAACCGTTATATATCTTTGAAAAGTCGAGCTTGATTTTTGAGACTTCAGAATCCCATACGCACGGCTGTCCCAAAATTTTAAACTTAAAAACGATTATTCCATTCCTGCTTTCTTTAATCAACAGAACCCGTAACAAAAATTAAACTTATTACAACAAACACTTTACCCATTAGAAAATGGTTATTTATGTATGGAAATCGCGATTTTATCATCAATTCAGTAAATTCGTGAAATTAAAATCAAAATTTTTCGTTGGCCGATTGTAATGAAATTTAATAGCTCATTTTATTGGACGAAATATATTTAACTAACTGCTTTCTGGAATAAAACTGTGGATTTTGTAGACCATTTGATCTTATTTTATTTTAGGATTTTTTTAAAGATAAAAAAAAAAAAAACATTTTTTTTTTTGCAAAACGCACGATATCTCTACAAAACTTTACTTGGAACTTGACAAAAACAATGTAAACGACAGCCTTAAAAGAGGAATATTGCTAAAAGGGCCCATCTTTCTTATAAAATTTTTCTTAAATTCCTAATAATGGTGAACCGTTTTTCAAGTTATTTTTCCAATTATAATGTGGCGGTAAAGTGTCCTCTAACTTTTGAACATAACGCGTACCATTCTCAAAAAATCGAGCTGATAAAAAAAAACCAACGAGCAGAGATTTTGAGATTTCAGCGACCCCTAATTTACTAATAATTTGCGTACAAATTTCAAATCAACACCGAAAAAAAAAAGTTCAATTTTTTGATCCCCTGTGTTACATTAAATTTATACAATTTTAAGCATCTAGTCGGTATCAATAAGCACTAAATAAAGAAGATGTGTGCTTTTAAACCCTCGTCAAGTAAATGCACAAATTCATTGTACTTTGTTCTCGATTAATTATGTAGATTTAATTTATATTCAAAAATTTCAAGACATTTTTCCTCCCGCTTTTATATCACCTTTTTATATTGGCAAGCTCTTTTCGTTAAATGCCTTTTTCCATTATAGGGCCCTGATGGTGTCTTATTGCTATTGGTCTTACAGAAAATTTAATCAATTTTCGTTTTAATAATAAGTTCAATCAAGAAATTTTGTGATTTTCAGTTTCGGCGCCATTGAAATTGCGAACTTTCCACCAAAGACAAATTTTTGAAAAATATTTTTTCATTTAACTCTTGATTTGTTTTTCTTTTTCTCTGCCTCTTTACTGTTTGAAAGATGGGCCTCCAGGACAATTCCGTAAACCCAACCCCGTTTAGGAGCAACCCAACGTGAATGATTGAAATACGAAGTATTAATATACAAAAAATAATTCAGAGAATAAAAATGGGGTCTTCCCAGCGTAAGACGCCCAACACATAACACTGGAAAAATGCGGGCCCTTACTCAGTTTAAGAAGGAAAAATATTATATAATTTTCCATTTAGCTAGAAATTTCCTTGGCAAATAAAAAAAGAAGAGTACACACAAAGAACCCAAAAAATATATATGTGTATTTCCAATACCATTTAAAGACGAAAAAGTAGCAAAACTACTTAACGTAAAACTTTTTATAATCACATACAAAAATAAATCACATTACAAAAATAAATAATAATATAATCACAAAGAAAATAATATGATTTATAAATTTATTTTAGCAAGTTGATTGCAAAACAAATTATGCTTTAAAAACTTATTTCAAACATTTATTCGTCAATTTTATTAACAATATGTATTTGTAAATAATTGCTCTCACTTTGCTGCTGAGTTAGTGAGGGGTTGCGCGAAAAACACGCTGATCTGTTAAAAATGGCTGTTTGTGGCCTGTGAGACGTGCAGATGCATACCAAACACTTAATTAAGTACCTTTGGGGGAAATGCGAAAAAGTAAGCACATAGTTCATAAGTAACATTGTTTTTCACGTTGCTTAGAATAGAGAAGTCAAGGAAAATTGAATACACTATTCTTCTCTCTTCGTTTGCCAATTTTGGAAGGTAGAAAGTCTAATATAAAAGAAAAAAATATATAACACATTGCCCAAACTTTTTGTGGCCATATAAGAGACAAGCCAAGAAGAAAAGCCCAAACACGCAGAAGCTGCTTTGAGATTTTTTATGTTAATTTACAAAATGCGTGTTGGATTTTTCATTCACCATTAAACGAAGCTTGATTAAAACATAAACATTGGCCATCATCAATTGCTCCCCCAACGATCCCACAATGCCGGAATGCGATGCTGCGGAATTAACAAGAAATCATATTTCATTAGCTATGCGAATAAAACAAAAAAGGACAAATAGTTATCATAGATAATTTTGCTTTCAAAATCTATGTTGATGTTTTCTTCTCGATGTGAAGCCATTGCCCTTTCTTGCCGTGGGCGCGCAGTAGCTAATGTTCTTGTCCCTGCTTTTGCGGATAATCAACCACGAGTGCTGCAATTTTAATTGGGCATAACAGATTTAATTACAAACTGTACAGCAAACCCGGATCAAGCACTCTCGTGCACAATATCAGCAAACCCACACACACTTTTCAACGCTTGAGCTGAGCCAAGAGTGCAATGTAATGCGAGAATTACAACGGTGTGCTTTTCTTAGCATAGACATGCATTTTTAGCAGGCCAAATAGGTCCAACAGATCACACTTCTGTGCTCTCTTGTTATTCATTGACCGAGCTTCCCATTCACAAAAGACACCACACGTCACTCGGCAGCTACGAATGGTATTACGAAATGAAAAGTAACATCGACACACCAATGCGCACAGGAATAAAAACATGACATGTAACATGATCTATGACAGTACGAGAGAACCTTAACATGCCGACCAAAGTTACATGAAGGAGGAGAGTCTACAAATGCAAAACCCTAAACTGGATTTTTGCAATTGTCTGAAGGAATTAATAGGGATTTTGTATAAATTGAAAAGATATTATTGCAAACGGATTCGTGATAATGGCATTTTACATTTCGACCTCTTCAATGTTTTTTGAATGTCTTTTTATTATTTTTGAAGACTTACATCACTAAAGAGAAACTAAATATCTGATACTATATACATCTTCCAATGTTTTTTGATTTTTGACATTGTTCTTTTTATTATTTTTGAAAGACTTACATCATAAGAGAACTAATATCTGAAGATATAATCTCCTAGGCCGTTCGTAGTTGATCTTAAACACAATAAAGCCTTACATAAATATTTTTTGCGAAACGAAAATTGGAACTCAGGCTGCAGTCATCTTGAGATTTCTTGTCAAACCCAGGTTTTATTTTAGTGAAAGGTTATCCTTTTGATTCCCTATCAGGAGATGAACTTAGCAATGAATGATATATTAGTTTGGCATTCTCTTCGTGGCGATAATTGGTAGTCAGAGTTGCAAAGTTTATAAAGCTTGAGCATTATTATTGGTTTACCCTTTTTATGATGGTACACCCAGAAAAAAGGACCTGAACTTTATTTTAGTTCATGAAGATTACTTGATTTTAGTTAAATTTTTGCACGAATATGAGTAAATGTTCCTTATTTTTGGAATAATTTTTTGCTCTTATGAGCGTGGAACTAAAATTTAAGAAAACAAGTTTTTTTTGCACAACTTATTACTAAAACACTAAAAATAGTTTTCATATTTTCTTTAAAAATTTAGTAAAGTTTGCTTAAAATTGAGCTTCATAAGTCTCTCAATATGGAGTAAATTTTACTAAGAATCTGTCACCTGTTCATGAACTTCGCTACAGGCCGCTAAAGACATTTTAAAACAATTTTTAAATCCATTTTTTTCTTTTCAACATATGAAATTTTACTTAAACAACAGAAAAAAATTAATTATTTTATAAAAAATTTCTCAATCTTTTGGACCAAAGTATTAACTTATTTGTACAACAATGTTGCAATAATAAAACTATTTAGTATAAAATTTTCTAAAAAAAAACTACATTTCTTCCCACGGTGGGTCACTTTTTTTTTTTGCGTGATATACACATAGCTTTAGCCGCACGGAGTTATTGAACAAACTCACTGCTATACATTGAGCAGGCAGGAGGCATTGGAATCAGATTTGCTGCAAGAGCAATAAAAACCAATTTTATAATTTATCGTTAAAATCGATTTTCTCTGAAAATGTTTATTTATGTGCTCACCCCATCATCACCCATAAGGATATTTATGCACCAAGATTCGGCAGGCAGAAAACAGGAATGATCAAACAATCATTTAACCACAGTTTTGCTAAAACGTTATTAGCAAAGAGATTTTGTAAAATAATTTTCAAGAGAGATTATCTCAAAGTATATTTGCTAATTTATAATGATGATAGTGAACTGTTGGATTTTGATGATAAAATTATGTAACGGTGTTTTCTTAGTAGGCCAAAGGTTATCCCAGAATATTAATTAGATTCGTTAATATTTAATTGAGTCTCATAGGAGTAAAGTAATTTCTAATTACTCAAGTAAAGATTAAATTATACAATTCTAAACAAAAGTAGATTCATTTTTATTAAAAAAAATTCTTTGCAATTTTGGTGTTGGCTGCTATTTGACTTCCACTTGATATTACTTTACCCGCCAAACAAAAAATCATTGAAATTTACAACTCTGCATCTTCATAAATAACGGCCTTAACATCTTGCTTTTCGTTTCATTTTTATCGAACATATTTGGCAAACTCCATTCATGAGCAAAATTGAGAAGGCAATAGAAATAAAAAACTATATAAGGAATATTATTAGATTGCCTCAATACTTTCACCTATTCGCAAACTTATTTATTATATATTCCATAATATATACCAGATCTTCACCATGATATAGAAAAACATATATTGTCAGATCAATATCTATTGAATTCGTTTCGTCTCAATTGGCAAGTACCTGTTCGTCACCCATAGCCGCCACGTTGGGCTTTCTCTTACCGGCCATCTAGAGACCTTAGGCGCTGTTGACTAAAAGCAATTTCAGTTCAATTCGCGTGAATTTAAGCAATATCCTCTAAAACTAAATTTTAGTGTTATTTATTCCATTTCCTTAGCAGTAACAAAAACGGAAATAAATATAGGATTAGGGAATGTATAGTTATATGAAAGAGATGCTAATGTACTGTATGGCTGAATATAACTGATTCGGTTTTTGCAAGGGGATAATTCCGTATATGTTTTCCTGCATCAAACGTTGAGCATTATTGGGCCTAAAATTTAAGTTATCTAACCCTAGCCAGCATCTATACTAATGGGACTAATAGAAAAGCTTCATTCCTCCTGAACGGAAAGCATTTGACTATTACATGTTTCCGCTTCAGGCGAATAGATTTTGTAGACTTCAATTGATCAGTGTTCCTTAATTCTCCTTGTCCACAAAGCTCGAATAATAATTTACAAAAATTTTTTGAAAATCATGCATTTTTACCCGTTTAATCTCTTGTTCTCGATATTATTATGCTTAACGATGACATTATGAAAAAATCTTTCCTAACCCAGTCATACTCATCTTAAGGACCATCTTACCGTTCATATAAGTTTACGACCAATAACCTCACAAGGAGTGATTAGGGGTAGTATTTTGGCATTGATATAAAAGATGATGCAGGTAGATGTGCCTCAATGCCAAATGACTTGGTTTTTGGTCACATTCTAGGATATAACAAGTTTTAGTGTTTCCCGATCATATTAAAAAAATTATTCTGGGATATAAAATAAAATGACTTACTTTGTGAAATACGTTTCGAACTCCGAAAAAGATATGGAAATTTTCTCCAATATTTTTCAATTTGAAAAAAAAAGAAAAACTAAAATATATCAATATTTTGTTTACTTCTCCGATGTTGGTTGACTTTAAGGTTCGTAATCTTTTGATTTACCATTTTATTCTATTTTTTCTGCGTATTCTTTTGATTAAATTGGTTTAAAATGCGTCAAGTCGAAGGGGATAACCAAAGAATTGGTCAGTCTTTTAAGCTCAACGTTTCTAACAAAAATTTCTTACATTCTTCTATAGGTAACCAAATAAATCAAACATTATGCTGCGCTGACCCAACATAAATTCGGAAACTATTTTAATTGAAGGATTGTGGGTTTGTTGCCATCAAACACTAAAATACATATGTTAAAATGAAAGGGAATGTCATTTAAATTTTTATAATAAAACTAATTGCATTCAAAACAACAAACAGAAAGCCAGTGATACTTCCACAGAGGACATTTTTTGCAAAGGGGAAATGGGAAGGAAATTTTTACGATAGGAGCTTCAGGATATAGAAATATTGATTGTGTTTTCAATTAAAAGGATTTTCCTCACAAATTCAATTCGGTATTACTCACAAATAGGGAACATTATTCGCACGCTTCACAGCATTTTAAAAAACACACGTTACATTTCATTTGGACCAACCATGGGATTTGTGTACTCTCTCATGGTACTCGTTGATGCTACCTACCATTGTAACATAAAGGGGTTGAGGAAATGCTCCGTTTTTGGTGGGGACAATTAGCGTATTTTGAATTCTGTTAAAAATTTTTTATGAAATTACGGACAATGGTAGCGCGAAAAATTACCTGTATCTTACACCACAGTAGTGCCAAAATACATTGTAGAACGAAGAAGTAAGATTTTTTTTAGAGGTTTGGCACTTTGCATAAGATAAATTTTAATCAAATGACCACGCATCAATCGATAATTCATGAATCAATTTGTGCGTCTTGTAATTTGCAGATAAACTGGCGTCAAAAAATATTTAAATATTCCTGGTGCTGATTTTTGCAATATTTTCATGACACAATATATGGTTTGTGAAAAATTAACATTATTACTCTTTAAACATGTTTTGGGGTGTTTCATATTCCTGTTTTTCGGCGTGAAGTAATTTGTTCATAATATTATATGAATTTTTGCCCTAAAATGTAGTTCCAGTGCACTGTCAGTATCAGAAAAACATAGCAAACAGTAAGAAATACCAATTTCCCTCTGGGCTGTCCAATCAATTTCGGGTCTTTTCTATAACGGAAATATTCAGCTTAATTCTGCCTTAGTACCAGACCATTTAAGGCCCACTGTTTACAAAAAACACCGTGAACTAACCGTATCCACAACAATTAGTATAGGAGTGCAGGCACACGATTAGTGGTATTTATACCATTTTGTGTTTATTCCTGCCTATCGTATAGCAGGTCCTTGTGTCATTTTTGTTTATTACAAAAACGCCAACCATCGTTTGTTGGCGGATTTTCGCGAATATCCTGCAAAAACGAAAACCTTTACACGAAGAGTATGGAAAACCAGAGGAATGGTTGTGTACGAAATGAAAAAAATTTTGCGGAAGTGGTCTATAGAGCACGATCTGTGCCACTCGCCACCAACATGATTGTTTTGTTCCGACTTGTAAACATAAATACCATTAATATTTCAATCACTTAACACATAGGCAACAAACAGGATTTGTTTGGTGTCAGGCAATATAGCTTGAGTGGGTGGGGTGGACACGCCGCCAATATAGCTCAACAAAAATATGGGAACAGGCATCTCACAACAAGCCCTTGTTTTTTACAGTGATACCAAAAATTCGCGCGCTTCTTTTTAATGGTGTTTACCAAAAAATCTCCGGATATTTGAATTTTTTCGGTTCATTACTTTTGGCGTTGATTGTTTTGTTGTAATTTTTGTCTAATTGCTTCGGAAGAAAACAGGTTTATGAACAAAACCTTGGAAACTCACACATTTGAACTCTTTTTGGGTGGCTGACTTTTTTTTTTATGTCCGTCGCGACAACGATTGACACAAAAACCCCAACAGTATCGGCCGTATCATTCATCAAAAAGAATTGGTTAACTATTGTAATAACGATTTTGTTTTAATTGGAGCTTTGTTAAAGAATCGACTACAATACTGATGATAGAAATGGACCACGAAATGTGTTTATTTCGAAAGGGATGGCAAGGACGGCAAGACATCGTTTTCTTTCAATTCAAAGCAAAACAACAAAAATCATGATGCGTTTTTTCATATTTTATATATTTGTATAACTATTTCATTGGATGAAATAATGAAATATTTTCAAAAATGATGACCTTGGTTTAAAAAAAAATTACTATTTCATTCAAAGAACTGTGTCCTTAATACACAGTAAAATTCGTATAAACTGAACTGACTTTGTTTTTTTTAATGTATTTTGATTTGCTGAATTTCGAAAAAAAATGTTACAAATTTTTTTATGAAACAGTTTTTGAGATATCCCGTTGTTTTTAGTTCTTCGCTCTTTTTTCACTAAACAAATTATATCTCGAGTTAAAAGTGTCCGATTATATCGTTGTTGTACCTAAAAGAAAGGTATGACGAATAACTGTCATATGGATCTATGATATATAAGTGGTCAAAAACATCAAGCAAGAAGGCAAATTCGAAAGAATCATGGTTTTCAAACTCAAATAAGTTTGTTTAGTGAAAAAAGAGCGAAAAACTAAAAATCAAACGTGATATCTCAAAAAATACATGTTCCATAAAAAATTTAAACATTTTTGTTTTTTAATTTGCAGCAGATCATCAAAATACATAAGAAAAGTCGCATCTCATCAAATGTAATTTTTTTTTATTTATTTAAGCAAATATGATGCTTTACTTATACTACAACTAGTCTCTATCAAATGTTCATGATTTTTTTTGTAAACTAGTGTAATTAAATTTCGCCTAAAAGCCATTAGTACGATTCCCTGAATCTTTAGTTTGTTTTAAAACATCTTGAAGAAATTGTGAGATAATTTTATATTATTGACTTTAAAAAATTCTATCTATATGTATATCAAAGGCGAAAAAGACTAAGTAATTGAACTTAATTTTCGAGGTAAATCTTCGTTTAATTCGTTTAACCTTAGTTTGGTAGGAGATTATACTCATAGCTGTATAACTATTTGCAAAATTTCTAGGAAATATTTCGCATTATAAAGTATGAACAAACTTTCAATAATTGGCTCTATTTATTAAATTATATCGTTCCACTCAAACCTCGATAAAAACATCATTGCTTGTTTGACATACAATTATCAAATCAAAGTTACAATACCGACAATGCCCCAGAGAGAAATTTCTCCATTTCTTTTTGTTGCATTCAAGCTCACTTCCTTTCATCTTAAAACACACAGATAGAAATCAAAAGGGAAAACTCGATGTTTTAATAATAATGTTTTCACAATCATTTTAAAAGGAGTGAAGAATTCGACTTCAAACCTTATTAAATAACTCGCTGCAACCGATGACTTCGGCGCTCATCGGCGAGTGAAATGGAAATGTAAATAAAACCACACGTACATTCAAAGAGGCACAAGAAAAAGGTATTGAAAAAAACAGACATTGTTCATATACTAAGAGTATTATCCTTAAGAGAACAAGAAACATGTATAACTAGAGAATGTGATAGAGGGTGGCATTGAGAAAGCTGGTGGTTAGCAGGACAACTCAACTACCCATACAAAGTAAAAAGCACGTGTTTTTATTTTATAAAGAGAACATGAGGAAGAAATGCGAGTTTACCTCTTTAAAAAAACATCCGGTGGCACTGGCAAAAATAATTTGCGTACTTTGGTGAATTATTATTAAGTTCATCACTTTTTGGAGTGTTTGCTGTTACAGGTAAAAACAGTCTATTTATACCCTTCACCACTACTGTGGGTATTTAAAAGTTTCCTATATTTTTTTTTACTTTTTTGTGTTCCACCTCAGTGCGTTAGCCGACTTAAATGTAAGATCTATAAGTATTGTAGAACTCTGTCCAGATCTGGTCAGATATACAGAATTTATGTGTATGGGTGCATATAGCATCCAACACATTGGACGGATTTGATATGGTATCGAAAATGTGGATTTACAAATTGGTGAAGGGTATAATATAGTCGGCCCC
>PGFW01020011.1:10966-34401 GCA_003123925.1 Haematobia irritans
AGAAGCCGCCAAAAAAAAGAAAGAAGAAGAATAGAATAAATATACGAAAAATATAATTAAAAAGCAGATAATACAGAGAGCAAGTTCATGGTTTATATATATTTATAAGAAAAAGGTGAGGAATTGCGGCTTTTCTATAGCTAAAGATTTATCAAAATATACACAATTCAAAGTATGCTACAACTAAAAGCTATAAAAAATATGATCATTTTTAGCATAACGATTAATGGAATTTTCGCCTCAAAAGAATTGGCTACGATTTTTAAAGCTATAAAAGTTAGAAACTGAATAATCTAGGAATTGCCATTCTAAGATTTTTTAATTGCAAAATCGGCCATGTTTATTGGTAAATATAATAGGAAAAGTCTACTCTAACGTCCTTTCTAAAAAAATTAGAACTAAGGCCATTTGCAGTGTATTTAATTTTTTTTACGATTTTATTTAGGATATCATAATATATATATTCAAATAGTATACAGGTATCTATTGGTCCTATATATTAAACTGTACGAAACCCTCTAATCGATTGGACAAAAGACAAATCAGATCGGTACAAGAGACGGTTTGTGAGAAAACATTTGTCCAATGCAGGCTATCTGTAGGTATAATATTTATATTTAAATTTGGAACCAATTTCGCAGAGTTATGATCTTTTATAAAAGGGTAAATTATGGATTCCATCGACCATGTTGCCAGAAATAGCTTTATTGCAGTGAATTAGGAATATGAGAGTCGTATACGTTAGATAGCGAAACAGTATCTTTCGGCACAGAATTTCTGCAATCAACAAAAAGCTGGCTGATCGCGGTGTTGATGAGACCGTTATTCAGCAAAGCGATCAATAGCCTTCTTCATCGACAGCCAATCAGCTTTAAAGGCCTTCGGCAACGCAGACAATAAGGTCTTTGAAAGGTAGTCTAGCTGCTGTCATATAGGAACTTTGGTTCTTACTGAGTAGCATATGTAACTGTGTGCTGGGGTCCTTGGCCCTGTGGCAATAAATGGAGAATGAAGAATGCATATGGCTGGCATGATGGGAGGGCACTATGTGAGACGAATAATGACGTTGTGGACGTTTTTCCTCCCATTGTACTTCAATTTTTTTTACAGGATTCATCGTCAAATATGAAAAGGAAATGAAAGGCCTTTAAATTGGAATTATAAGACTGGACATCAACACAACATGGGTAAACATATGGTAGAATAGGTTTTGAAGATGATGATATTTCAGGAGTGGTTCGCGGACCTGGAAGTTACGAAAGAATTGTCTGGTCTCACTTTCTAGTGGGCCAGTGTCGGGCATGCCTTAACTCACTTATTAAAACATTATAAGATATTATTATATATTCACGAGTCAACAGCAGTAGTAGCCATAGGAATATAAAATGCCACCTCAAATCCTACGATTGAGAGCATACTTGAGAACAGACACACTTAAAAAATCAGAGATCGAGCTCAACCAAAAAGTAATAAGTAAACATATACTCAAGAGAAACATATCACTACTATAAAAAAGCGTAGATGACCAGCCCAAAAATACGATGAGAGATTTAAAACAAAATTTGGACATAAATATCTTATACCAAAAAACAAAACTACCAAAAGGACAACAAAAAACCAAAATCTAAATATGCAACGTTCTATTTACTATAACAAAAATTCTAGTACATTTTGACTTTCTATAACCAAACATTAATAGAAAAAATTATTATATATGAGTTAAGAAATGTGAAGATTTATTTCTATATAGAAAAAATTCTACACAAAATCATTCATATCTATACAGAAAAATTTATACACCAACTAATTCTAAACAAACGCGAAAATTCTTGAATTAAATATACTAAAGCAAAACAATTGTCAAAATTATTATAATCGTCAATAAAAAAACACCCCAAACCAAAGGCCAAAATCTATACACAAAAATAAACATACTATATAACATACAAATATTGTTAAACATATTTATTCTAACAAACACAGAAAATTCACAAATATACCATATCATAAATTTTACTATAACATAAAAAATTTTGAATCAAAAACTTAATATCATATATAATAACACAACCGAGCAATTCTGAGCTGTCAACAAAAGATTTTCATATATTTATATACTATAGGAATACATTGTCAAATATCATATTCTATACAAATCATAAACAATCTATTTCAAACTCAAAATATTCATTAACCATTACTATCACGAACATCAAATATCGAGTACAACACAATTTTAATTTACTATAAACAAATATTTGCTTAAAAACATTTAATCATATAAACGAAATATTGTCAAAATTTTATTTTCTGTAGAAAATTTTGTCAAAATTTATTTTATAGAAAAATTTGTTCAAAAATTGTTATTTCTAATAGGAAATTTTTCGTCAAAAATTTTATTTCTAAGAAAAATTTGTCAAAACTTTATTTGCTATAGAAAATTTTGTCAAAAATTTTATTTCTATAGAAAATTTTGGTCAGAATTTTAATTTCTATAGAAAATTTATGTCAGAAATTTATTATCTATAGACAATTTGTCAAAATTTTTATTTCTAATAGAAAATATTCGTCAAATTTGTATTTCTAAAGAAAAATTGTCAAAATTTTATTTCTATAGAAAATTTTGTGAAAAATTTTATATTCTATAAGAAAATTTCTGTCAAAAAATTTTAATTTCTAGAAGAAAAATTTGTGCAAAAATTTTATCTTCTATAGAACATTTTGTCAAAAATTTTATTTCTATAGAAAATTTTGTCAGAAATCTTTATCTAAGCTATAGAAAAATTTTGTCAGAAATTTATTTCTATGGAAAATTTTGTCAAAATTTTTATTTCTATAGGAATTTTGTCACCAATTTTCTTTATTTTTATTTATTTATTGTATAATATTTTATTTTATAGGAAATTTTTCAAAAAATTTTTTAGCTGAGATCAAAAAACAAAAAAACACAAATACACGATTGCAAGAGAAGTCCAACAATAACAAACAAAACGAATGAAGATAGAGGAAGCACGCTCAAAACAAACCGCAGCCAAATACATAACAACTCGATGATTTGAGTTTTGGCAAAGGAAAAAGAGATATGCCGGCGAAATTTGTTTACAGGCAGTAGCGACTATCAAAGCCTTTTTCGGGAGGTTCAAGTGTAGTTCAGCGTTGGGTTTGAGTGAATTACCGAATTTATTCTGAAATAATTGGTTGATAGTTTTTGCTGGAAGTAGAGGATGCTGATGAGGAATGTGGAGTAATTCCGAAAAACAGCTGTACATCGCAACATCTTGGGCAGTCTGATAGGGCTTTGCCCAAATAAATTGACAAAGCCATACTTTTCCTCTTGGTTAATCTACTCTCTTGTAGTTTAAGTCATGCATGGCTTTTAAAGCTGAGATCAAAAACAAAACAAATTTTATTTCTATGGAATATTTGTCAAAATTTTTAGTTCAGTAGAGAAATTTTGTTAAAATTTATTTCTAAAGAAAATTTTTCAACATTGTATTTCTATAGGAAAATTTCTCTCAAAATTTTTATTTCTATAGAAAATTTTTAAATATTATTTATTTCTATTAGAAATTTTGATCAATTGAGAATTTTTCTATAGTTCTTTTCTATGAGAATTTTTGTCAAAATTTAATTTTCTATTAGAAAATGTTTGCTCTAAAAATTCTATCAATTCTAAATTATGATTATCGAAATATTTTTCTCAAAATTTTATTTTATAGAAATAGTCTTGTAAAATTTACTTGTCTTATTGGAAAATTTTGTCAGAAATATTTATTATCTATGTAGAAAATTTTGTCATGAAATATTTAATTTCTATTTAGAAAATTTTAGTCAAAAATTATTTTTCTATAAGAAAATTTTTCGTCAAAATTTATAATTTCTAAAAGAAATATTTGTCAAATTTTTATTTCTATAGCAAATGTTAAATTTTATTATAGATTAGTCAAAAAAATAAAATTTTAATTTCTATAGAAAATTGTTTCAAAATTTTATTTTTTAAGAAATAATTTGTCTAAATTTTATTTCTATAAGCAAAATTTTGTCAAATTTTTTTCTATATGAAAATTTTTGTCAAAATTTTATTTCTATAGAAAATTTTGTAAAATTTTATTTACTAAGTATAAAATTTTGATCAAAATTTTAATTTTCTTAAGTTTGAAATATTATTTTATATTTAATTTGAAATTTGGTTTCATAAATTCTGGTATTTATATGGAAAATTTTGTCAAAATTTTATTTCTATTAGAAAATTTTGTATAAAATTGTTATTTAAGAAATTCACAATTGTATCTTATGGAGAAAATTTTACGTCAAAAATTTTATTTCTATAAGAAAATTTTTGTCAAAATTTATTTCTATAGTTGAAATTGGTTCAAAATTTTATTTCTATAGAAAATTTTCGCCAACATTTTATTTCTATGTAAATTTGTCAAAATTTTATTAATCTATAGAAAATTTTGTCAAAATTTTTAATTTCTATAGCGAAATTATTCCAAAATATTTTTTATTCTATAAGAAAATTTTGTCAAATTAAGTTTTGTTTGGTATACATAATCATACAAATTAATATTTTATGTAACACCCTTGTAACTCATTAACAAAAAATAAAAACCTAAACGTTTTAACAAAATATTCATACAAATATGTAAGGTAACTAACATTTCATTTATCATATAATTTTGTTTACTAATTTTATTTTGTGAATGTATATTTGTAGATCTTTAATTTGTTATTGTCTTTTTTTTATATATTTAGTAACAGAAAAGGGAAAGGGAATTTTTAATTGAAGAGATATGAAAATCCCATTTTTGCTGGATGAAAAAAAATCTATAGAAATAAAAATTTTGACAAAATTTTCTATAGAAATAAAAATTTGAGAAGATTCCATATAGAAATAAAATTTTGAGAAATTTTTCTATAGAAATAAAAATTTGACAAAATTTTCTATAGAAATAAAATTTTGACAAAATTTCGTTATAGAAATAAAATTTTGAGAAAATTTCCTAAAGAAATAAAATTTTGACAAAATTTTCTATAGAAATGAAATTTTGATAAAATTTCACATAGAAATAAAATTGTGAAAAATTTTCTATAGAAATAAAATTTTGATAAAATTTCAAATAGAAATAAAATTTTGACAAAATTTTCTATAGAAATAAAATTTTGAGAAAATTTTCTATAGAAATACAATTGTGAGAAAATTTTCTTTAGAAATAAAATTTTAACAAAATTTTCTATAGAAATAAAATTTTGACAAAATTTTCCATAGAAATAAAATTTTGAAAAAATTTCCTATAAATAAATATATAAATAAATAAATAAAAATAAATAAATAAAATTGTGACAAAATTTCCTATAGAAATAAAATTTTGACAAAATTTTCCATAGAAATAAAATTTCTGACAAAATTTTCTATAGAAATAAAATTTCTGACAGAATTTTCTATAGAAATAAAATTTTTGACAAAATTTTCTATAGAAATAAAATTTTGACAAATTTTTCTTAGAAATAAAATTTTGACAAAATTTTCTATAGAAATAAAATTTTCACAAAATTTTCTATAGAAATAAAATTTTGACAAATTTTCTTTAGAAATAAAATTTTGAGAAAATTTTCTATAGAAATAAAATTTTGACAAAATTTTCTATAGAAATTAAAATTTCTGACAAAATTTCTATGAATAATTCTGCAAATTTTCTATAGAAATAAAATTTTTGACAAATTTTCTATAGAAATAAAATTTTGACAAATTTTTCTTTAGAATAAATTTTTGACAACATTTATCTATAGAAATGAAATTTTGAATAAAATTCACATAGAAATAAATTTGAAAATTTTTCTATAGAAATAAATTAATTGATAAAATTTTCAAAATAGAAATAAAAAATATTTGACAAAATTTCTATAGAAATAAAAATTTTGAGAGAAATTTTCTATAGAAATACAATGTGAAAAATTTCTTTAGAAATAAAATTTTAACAAAATTTCTCTATAGAATAAAAATTTGACAAATATTCCATAGAAATAAAATTTTTTTGTTTTTGATCTCAGCTTTAAAGCCATGCATGACTAAACTACAAGAGAGTAGATTAACCAAGAGGAAAAGTATGCTTGTCAAATTTATTTGGGCAAAGCCCTATAGACTGCAAGAGTTGGATGTACAGCTGTTTTCGGAATTACTCCACATTCCTCATCAGCATCCTCTACTTCGCAGCAAAACTCATTCAACCAATTATCAGAATAAATTCGGGTAATTCACTCAAACCCAACGTGAACTACACTTGAACCTCCCGAAAAAGGTTGATAGTCGCTACTGCCTAAACAAATTTGCCAGCATATCTCTTTTCCTTTGCCAAACTCAAATCATCGATTTGTATGTATTTGGCTGGTTTGTTTTTGAGCGTGCTTCCTCTATCTTCATTCGTTTTGTTTGTTATTGTTGGCTTCTCTTCAATCGTTATTGTTGTTTTTTTGTTTTTTGATCTCAGCTAAAAAATTTTGAAAAAATTTCCTATAAATAAATATATAAATAAATAAATAAAAATAAATAAAATTGTGACAAAATTCCTATAGAAATAAAATTTTGACAAAATTTTCCATAGAAATAAAATTTTGACAAAATTTTCTATAGTAATAAATTTCTGACAAAATTTTCTATAGAAATAAAATTTTGACAAAATTTCTATAGAAATAAAATTTTGACAAATTTTTCTTTAGAAATAAAATTTTTGACAAAATTTTCTATAGAAATAAAATTTTCACAAAATTTTCTATAGAAATAAAATTTTGACAAATTTTTCTTTAGAAATAAAATTTTGAGAAATTTTCTAGATAAATTTTGAAAATTATAGAAATAAAATTTTGACAAAATTTTCTATAGAAATAAAATTCTGACCAAAATTTCTATAGAAATAAAATTTTGACAAAATTTTCTATAGAAATAAAATTTTGACAAAATTTTCTATAGAAATAAAATTTTTGACGAAAAATTTCCTATTAGAAATAAACAATTTTTGAACAAATTTTTCTATAGAAATAAAAATTTTGACAAAATTTTCATATCAGAAAATAAAATTTTGACAATATTTCGTTTATATGATTAAATGTTTTTAAGCAAATATTTGTTTATAGTAAATTAAAATTGTGTTGTACTCGATATTTGATGTTCGTGATAGTAATGGTTAATGAATATTTTGAGTTTGAAATAGATTGTTTATGATTTGTATAGAATATGATATTTGACAATGTATTCCTATAGTATATAAATATATGAAAATCTTTTGTTGACAGCTCAGAATTGCTCGGTTGTGTTATTATATATGATATTAAGTTTTTGATTCAAAATTTTTTATGTTATAGTAAAATTTATGATATGGTATATTTGTGAATTTTCTGTGTTTGTTAGAATAAATATGTTTAACAATATTTGTATGTTATATAGTATGTTTATTTTTGTGTATAGATTTTGGCCTTTGGTTTGGGGTGTTTTTTTATTGACGATTATAATAATTTTGACAATTGTTTTGCTTTAGTATATTTAATTCAAGAATTTTCGCGTTTGTTTAGAATTAGTTGGTGTATAAATTTTTCTGTATAGATATGAATGATTTTGTGTAGAATTTTTTCTATATAGAAATAAATCTTCACATTTCTTAACTCATATATAATAATTTTTTCTATTAATGTTTGGTTATAGAAAGTCAAAATGTACTAGAATTTTTGTTATAGTAAATAGAACGTTGCATATTTAGATTTTGGTTTTTTGTTGTCCTTTTGGTAGTTTTGTTTTTTGGTATAAGATATTTATGTCCAAATTTTGTTTTAAATCTCTCATCGTATTTTTGGGCTGGTCATCTACGCTTTTTTATAGTAGTGATATGTTTCTCTTGAGTATATGTTTACTTATTACTTTTTGGTTGAGCTCGATCTCTGATTTTTTAAGTGTGTCTGTTCTCAAGTATGCTCTCAATCGTAGGATTTGAGGTGGCATTTTATATTCCTATGGCTACTACTGCTGTTGACTCGTGAATATATAATAATATCTTATAATGTTTTAATAAGTGAGTTAAGGCATGCCCGACACTGGCACAGAAAGTGAGACAGACAATCTTTCGTAACTTCCAGGTCCGGAAACCATCTGCAAATATCATCATCTTCAAAACCTATTCTTACCATATGTTTCCCATGTGTGTTATGTCCAGTTATAATTCCAATTAAAGGCCTCATTTCCTTTTCATATTTGACATGAATCCTGTAAAAAAATGAAGACAATGGAGGAAAAACGTCCACAACGTCATTATTCGTCTCACAAGTGCCCTCCTCAGCCAGCACATATGATTCTTCATTCTCCATTATTCCACAGGGCCCAAGGACCCCAGCACACAGTTACATTATGCTACTCAGTAAGAACCCAAAGTTCTATATGACAGCAGCTGACTACCTTCAGACCTTATGTCTGCGTTGCCCAAGGCCTTTAAAGCTGATTGGCTGTCGATGAAGAAGGTGATATCGCTTCTGAATAACGGTCTCATCAACAGCGACTCAGCAGCTTTTGTGATTGCAGAAATTTCTGTCCGAAAGATACTGTTTTCGCTATCTAACGTATACGACTCTCATATTCCTAATTCACTGCAATAAATGCTATTTCTGGCAACATGGTCATGAAATCCATAATTTACCCTCTTTATAAAAAGATCATAACCTCTGGAAATTGGTTCCAAATTTAGATATAAATATTATATCTACAGATAGCCTGCATTGGACAAATTTTTCATCACAACCGTCTCTTGTAACCGATCTGATTGTGGTTTTTGTCCACATCGATAGAGGGTTTCGTACAGTTTAATATATAGGACCAATAGATACCTTATACTATTTGATATATATTATTATAATATCCTAAATAAAATCGTAAAAAAAATTAAATACACTCAAATGGCTTAGTTCTAATTTTTTAGAAAGACGTTAGAGTAGACTTTCCTTATATTTACCAATAAAAATGGGTTTGCAATAAAAAAATCTTAGAATGGCAATTCCTAGAATATTCAGTTTCTAACTTTTATAGCTTTAAAACGTAGCCAATTTGAAGGCGAAATTCCATTAATCGTTATGCTAAAAATGTCAAATTTTTATAGCTTTTAGTTGTAGCATACTTTGAGGCGAATTTTCATAAATCTTTAGATTAGGAAAGCCCATTCCTCACCCTTTTTCTTTACTAAATTTATAAAAACATCATTTGCTCTCTGTTATACACATTAAATTTTCTGCTTTAAAATATTTATATTTTTGTATGATTAATCTAATTCATAGTTCTCGCTAAAAGTAGTATATCATTTTATGTGTGTGTGTGCGTGTGGACGTTTGATTGTATTAGACAAACTGTTGTAAATTTTATACTATTTTGACTAATCGCATTCATTTCGTTTTTTCTCATTTCTCCATTTTCTGGAACATCGTTTTAGGTTCAGCACCACTTGGTTTCTACACGCCTGTGAAGGCACCCATTGATAAACTCTTTCAATTAGGTGTAACACGAGCCCCCTCATTGGAACCCTCAACAAATGGTAACGGCAGTAATCTTCTAATAAATGGCATGGGCAGCAGTGGCGGTAGCATTGTTTGCATCTCCAAAGGCCTGATAGAAGACAATGATGATGACCTTGAAGGCGAAAAAGAACCGGAAAGTCTGCAATATATAAAACCTGCAGATGATGATGATCTCAATTTGGCCTACAGTGAGGGTACACAGAAAACCGATTTATTATATTAAGTGAACGAACGAATGTTAGCCCAAGCAAAGACTTGCTTCAATTCGTTTGTTTAGAGGCGCAGGTGCGCACTCACCTAGCCCTTATGCCTAGGTATCCTGGGTTAAGGATTTAAATATTTTTTTCGTTTATTAGAAATAACTTTTTGTATTGGGTAATAAACAGATTGTCTGGCCACCCAGTAAATTCGTTGATTGCGCGCGTAATTTAGAATGAGAGCCTATTGCAAAAATAAAAATGTATTCATTTTGTATTAATTCAAGAATGTTATTTAATTTGTATTTGAAATTCTATGTGTATTATTATCGCTTTTTGTGATGTTCTTGTCGTAAAGATATTTTTCTGAAAATGTGAATGAATGGCAACAAATCGCTTGCTCTCTCTCTTTTTCGCTCTATCTCTATCTCTTCAATATTGTATTTTCGATTTAGAAGAAAATTTCTTCAAGTAGAAATTAAAATAGAAATATATAAAAATATTTTCCATAATATATACATACATATACAGAGCTTAATTTAAATAATTTTTTTTGTATACATTCTTATAAATATATAAATTTATGGTATTTTCTATTTTGTAGTTTAAAAAACGAATTCAAGTTTTCTTTAAAAAACTGAAATTCATTAGTTTAAAAGAAAAATACATTTTTGCTATCGTTTATGCGATTCTTTGTAGTATTTAAGTTTTATACAATAAGTCTTATTTATTAATATTTCCAATAAAATATATACCATAAAAATATACATATACATATAAACAAAATTATTATTATTATTAAATATTGATCGAATTATTGAAAGATCCAAAATGAGCTAAATAAACATAAATATTCTAAACATAAAATGAAAATGTTTTATTCACATTTTTGTGACGAATCCACTTTTGATATTTTTTAAAATTTGTTTAAAATCGACCAATTAGGTTTTTAACGAAAAAATCGATATTGGGTTAAAAAAGAATATGAAGCAAATATTTCTATGGTGGGTTAAGTTAGGGTGTAAAGGATAACCACATGAATCGAATCGATATCCACTTAGCTCACTATAGGTTCTTTGTGATTTCTCGAGATAGGTTAAAGTGACAGCCCGATTTATTGTCAGGCTCACTTCGACTATTCAGTCCATTGTGATATTTCTCGAGGTAATTTTTCTCACTTCTTGCTTCAGGGGTGTCCAGTTTAAAGTGTCTCAAGAAATTCCATTTATCAGTCTTCTTAAAGTTGCATAAAACATCCAACCAGAGGTCTTGATGAAGAGGAATGTGTTCCTTAAGCTAAAAATCCCGCGGTGATAGGCCGCAAGAAAAAGAAGCCCAGCATCTTGTTCTTCCTAAGGGATAATGCTGGGCACTTACACAGTAAGTGGTGCGAGTCTTCCCTTAACTTCTGGTTCCAGACATACCATCTGCAATATACATCGATTATTTAAGCGCGTATATACCATATGCTTCCAAGTGTGTTTAGCCCTAAGTTATTAAGTTAATGTCTGCTCATCGTTCATCAACAATTTTTGGCAATTCCTACGGTTCTTTTTGTTCCACATCAACTTAGTTTGCTCGCCAACGCGTTCCGAAGAGCCCCAAAGACTCGCCATAGTTAATCATATTTGTCATGAATCCCGTAAAGATATGAAGGCAAGGAGGAAAATCTGCAAGGACATTATTCTTCCACGAGCACCCTCCCTTAGCCACCATATATGTTTCTTTCATTCTCCATTATTCCACAGTACCCAGGTACCCAACGCAGAAGTCACATTCTGTTGTTCCATGGAACCATAATGTTTGATGAAGAAGCCTGATATCGCTTCTCATCAAACAGCGACTTAGAAAACTTGGTAACTTTGAGAGAATTTGTAAGACGAATATTTTTCCAATATTTTTAGATAAGTTCATTTTTAATTTTTGGAAAAATTCAAAAAGTGGATTTTCCAATATTATTTTGAAAAAGTCGAAGAGTCCTATTTTTTCAATTTTTTAACACAAGTCAATAACTCATTCAAAAGTGACCCTAATATATTCAAAGTCGAAAGCTATTTTTCAATTTTACAAAGGCAAAGTACAATAATCCAAAATTAAGTCAATTGATTTTGATCTGATACAAGATCGTAGAAATAATCTTTTACGATTTCAAAATCGACCCCAATACCAAGGATTATACGGAGAAACAAATCCACAGATTAAAAAGTTCAAAACGTCGACAATAAGAATGATTTTGAAACAATCGCCTAAAATGGTGTCGTACAAATTATCTTTACGTTTTTTCAAAATCCAATAATCACAGAGATTTATAGAGAATACAAAGTCAAAATCAAAAATAGCAAAAAAAAAAAAAAATAACTAATACGATAACTTATGGCAATACCCTCACCATTTATGGATTCAACTGAGGCACATATAGGGTTACTCGTTTAAAATATAGCCCATCACATTAAACGCTCGAAATCCACTAAAAGTGGATTTTAAAATCCTCTTTTTTTAAGGGCAAATGACAGTTGAAATGTATTAAAGTGTGATTTTGGAAAGGCAAATGTGGATCAGGTAAATTAGGTACTTAATATTCAAAACTGGAATATCCGTTGATATGTAAACAAGACTTTAATAACCCTTTATGATTGAAGGGAGATAGACGGATCATCATCAGGGTCGTAGCCCGATTGCTGGGTAGTAACCGCGATTGAAAAAACCAAGGAAGTTAAAAAGCGAAAACCATCTTAAAAGTAGATAATTTGTAGTTTAAGAGCCGCTAAAACATCACCATTTTCGCGATACTTTTCTTAACAGTTAAAGAATATAAAAAACTTTGTGAAAAGGTCTTTGGGCATTTCCCATTGATGTTAATAAATAAAATTGCAATTATTATCCTTTTTAATGATGTTAATTTTGGCGCTGAACTCGAACAATAACCTACTTAATATGAAAAATATCGGCATAAAAGTTAACGTCGATATAATGAATTATAAAAAGTCGTTTAGTTTATTCGAAATCGATGCCTCCTGTATGGTTATTATTTCGAAAAAACGGTGCCAGTTTTAATTTGGAAACTTTCCCAACACAAACTTTCGATGTTCACCAATTGTCAATCAAATTGCCGATATCAACTGAATCTCCAAACATAAAATTGGCATAACAATTTTAGAAAAATTGAGATTACGATGTAAAAAAACGTTTGAATCATAAATCTCCACCAAATTAAGTTAAAATATTAATATCTCTTTTGAAAGTAATTTTTATTGATAACATTTTTTTTCGAACTTTAGTACATTTGGAAAATTATGCTCCTAATAATGGTTATAAAACTTATATTTAAAAAAAATCAAAATCTATACTACATATTTAAATTTTCTGAAATAATCATAGTTTCTATGATGTAGAATGATAATGTATTGAAGTCCACCAATGCCTTTGTATTGGCCACTTGAACCACTGTAGTGGATCGTCATGTTCTTCGTGTTTTATACATTAAATTAGTTTCATCTATATTCCTGCGATCAAGTGATCTTCGGCAATATCGTTGTCGTCAGTCATTTGATTGTTTCGGCAATTAGTTTGCTCTGGTAATAGCGCATTGGCCACTTTTCGTTCTCGTCGCACTTTCCACATTATTTATGAAGTATATTTGAGCATTTCTAATTTTGGCCCTTATTTTGCACTATCCCCCTAATTTTCTTAAAGGTAGGGAGCCAACGATAGACAGAATGATATATATCGCATCACGTATTTTAAAAGATAGGCACCGGTCACGCTAGGTCCTGAGTAAGCAGCTAGAACTAGCTGTCCCGTACTCGGAAGCAGGATGAAACATTGGTCTTCTTCAATAACATCAAAGTTGTTTAAAAATGACATGCTTTAGGAGTTTTTGCGAAACTTAGGCGGTGCTGATGGTGTTGTTGTTGGTGGGGTTTTTTGTTAAAACTACCCGGCCTTTGGTGTGGGTTTTAACGTTTCGTTTTGGATTTCTTCTTTAAAAATCTGGTGAATGTCGTCTTCTTTCAATGCTGTCAGTTTGATTTAAAGCAATTTTCTTCCATTACTTCGTCTGTAATCGTTCTCCTTCCCATAATAAATACTCGGCTCATATTGTCACCGTCCCACTGATTTCTGTTTTCGTGCACTGTAATTTGCCCCGGTTTAATTATATTCCGACATAGGCTTCATAAATTCCATTTCCCTTCGAATACCCACTACCTTTCGTTTTTTATTTGCATAGCGAATTTACCACAAGTTTCAGTTCCCCGCGATAGAAATGTCACTGAATATGTTTCCAATTTGGCCTGAATTTCATCCAAACCTATATAAAGAAAACAACAGGTTAGTTCAATTTGTTAAGACATATAATGTTGGTCTTTTCCTGCTGTTACCCTCTAGCGTCCCTTCTCAATGTCGGTATACAATCCCAATCCCTCGTGGGGTCCAAACTTTTCGCCCTACTTCCACCAAAGTTGATGCTTGGTCTCTTTTCGGCATGTTCAATTGAAGATCCCTATTCATATATACCCAGGGCGGCGCATTTGACTTCTCTTATTAGGTCCCTTTGGCAGTTAAAGCGGACATTTTTCGCTCGAGCAGTGTTTAAAAATCAGCGTCCATAAAAAAACGCTAACAATGGGTGAAAATTAATTCTAGAAGTTGCCAATACACTAAACGAAAACGCTTAGTTAGTAGTTCTTACGTGTTGCAACAACGTAACGAACTAAATGTAACAATAGGCTTGGTTTTTGTTTATACTGGATACAACAAGCCATGAGGTACTAAAAGAACATAGTAACAGTATGCTCGAGAACATAGTACAAAGTTTATCGTTCAAACAATGTTTTGAGTTGTTTAATCCGTTCAAATTAATTTAAATTCCAACTTGTTTTAATATGTAAGTTTTTTAAGAGTTTTAATGTTTTTTTATTTCATCCTTAAAACTCGTCGGTTTGTGCTAGTTTTTGTTGTTCCCACTACTATTCAAATAAGTCAAATTATTGGCATTACGAAAGTGTCCACATTTTACAAAATCATTTTTTTTTTTTAGGAAAAAATACTAAAATATTAGCTTTTTAACAACCTTATATGACGTTCCACGATTTTACTTGCATCACTATGACTCATTAGTAAAAATAAAATGTATCTGCATTTCGAACTGTAATATTTGTATTTGTAAAGAAAACTTTACAGTGTGGCCATCGACTACGAATTTTTCGGCGATGACTAAATAATCGTAAATGTGTTATCGATCTCAATAAACCCTGCAGTAAGTAACGATTATGGCCTTCGAACCCTTTAACCCTATGGTGTGGCCAATATCTGCATATGTTCGACAACGAGCACTGTCCGTCCGGATAAACTTATAATCTGGACGTGCGCATAATTCGTCAGTTCCTAAAATATGAATATCAGGACTGTAATGTTCCTGTCCGATTTTTTGAGGCATATCACAGAATATTGGGTCACATTGTAAGTTTACGTTCGAAGACATAAACGAGACTGTACTTGTAACCGCGATTGATTACCACTTATCGATAGTTTTGTTTTCAACCGACGAATTTCGTATCGGTTTGGCCCACACCTGTAAGAATGTTTACAACACGACATTTCGTCCCAGATAAATTACAATCTGAACGGAGCTTAAAGTTTTGACATCGGTTAACATGTGTCAATAGGGTAGATGTGAACACGTACCTCTATACTAATTATGACACGTAACATTTCTGTTTTACGTTGATACACTAAATTCCAGGGTATTGGTCAATTGATTTTATGGACGCTCCTTCCAAATCCACAACATTTTTCAGCAAATAAACATGGATTCGACCAAGCAAAAGCGAAAAAATATCCTGGCTGATTCCAATCCAAGGGATCTTATAAGAAGAAATAAAAAACGACGACTCAGTGCCTAAATAAATAAAAGAAAAACTTGAACAACCACGGCGAGAAACATAAGATGCAATTATGGATGGAGGTGGCCGAAAGTTAAACAAATGCCAGATTTATGGGGATTTCATTACTGGAAGAAGAAGAAAGGAGCTATAAGGTAGTTTTTTCAACAGGTAAAACCAACAACGATTGTGGGAAATAATTTGGAGATACAATGCCGCTCAATATTGGTTAAAATTTGGTGATCAAGTGCTTTAGAATTTTATTCGGGGTATACACGGAATTTTCTGGTTCAAAATGATGATAACACGGCCGGGAAAAATAAAGGAAAGAATTACTGGATTCCATAGAATGAAGGGATATTGTACAAATATCTGTGGATAATCTGCTTTCTTTAGAGCCACAATATTGATTCTATAGCCACATTGTAAGGCATAGTTATTTAAATCATAGAATTATTCATATACTTTCCTTATTTATATCATTATACGTGGATGAGGTTCAGCACAAAATGGAAACCACTTGGCGTATGATTTCTACCGAAGGTTGAAATTAAATTAGATTCGGCCGCAAGCTCATACAAAGAGAAAATACATTTACATACAATGACATGGAATTTAATGACCCTTTTGTTCGGTCTGAAGTTTATCTGGCACAACTTAGACGAAGTAACCAGATCTATAGATTCATGGATGAATGATGATGGATGATGACTACAGTGACAAACCGACCACAACATACAGACAAATGTAATGAAAGCAACATTGAATATGAGCCACAAGGAACGATTCTGCGACGGTTAATTTAAAAGTTTGAAGGAAGAAAACTATCCCGCAATATACACCCCGCTCTCCCAGATCCCAAAGAGTTAACGAAGGCAACAAAAACTTAGTCAAACAAATTCTTGATTGGATTAAGAACGAATTTCGGAAAAGATTCGTCGGCCTCACTCAGTGTTTTCCAACGGTACCCCAAGTGAAGCAGCCACTGCCATCAATAAGTATGCGTGATGGTGATGTATCGTTTTTGCCTTTTCAATTGGTTTCACCAATGCGCAAACACTAGATGAAAGCCAAAGACCTGAAGGCAAAATTGAAATTTCACTAATTCTTCACAAATTTGTTGACCCGCGTCCCAAAAGCAGAAGTCGTGTTTTGAAAAAGGGCAGCGCGCAGTTAACCCAATGCATAATAATGCAGGAGTGTGAAGAACGCGTTATGAAGTAAATTAGAAAAAGCTAAATCAATCTGAGGTAGAATTTGAAAAAGATAATCATTGTTTTGGGCTGGACATAAACATAAAATAATACAGTTCAATGACTAAACTCTTCTCTGTTTGCTTTTTAGTTTCAATAAAAAAATATTTTGAGACAGGCAACAGGTCTGTTTTAATCGATAATTTCTTTGTATTTATTTTGTAATTTGTTGTTTTTTTTTTCAAATCGACATTCTCTTTCCATTCTATCTATTGTGAAATCTCAGAAAGAGTATAAGTTTAAAATATTATTTCGATTGGATAACCGAATTTCCTCAATAACATTATTTTGGTCAAATATCTTCAACATTTTGGCTTGGCCTGGTAAAGAACGAGTAAAAAATTGTCAAAAGTTATCAACGAAATATAAGTGATTCTCTAGTATTAATTTAAACATAGTGGAAGGCACTTTAGTAATTTCCTAAAAAAGCAATCAGAGGTGGCTAAGGTAGACACAAAAAGTTTTATTTTTGGACCAAAAATTTTTTTTTCCAAAAATTCGACCTCAAATTTTCCAATTTCCAAGAAAAATGCCTTAAGAAAGTAATTTATTGCTTTACATAGTACCTTCCTATTAAATATAATGTGAACCAGAAAGAACTAGCAATGTTTAGAAATCGAAAGAGGACGTTTTTGATAACTTTTTTTTTTAATTTGCAAAATATGACTTTGGCAAAAAGTCGACTTTTCAAAATTTTAAATCTTGTTACTTGGTCAATAGTTTGGTAAACGATGAGAGACTCGTATTAGTTTATATGCATAGGTCCCGCCATGAAGAACAATCTCCCGAATTTAACTTCTTAAGAAAATACATTAGAATCTTTGTATCCATAATATAATGCGTGTGGTGTGATAATCACACTGTGATTCATAGTGACGTGGGTGGCCAGAATGGGAGATAGTGGCTGTGCGGGAGCATACCTCCAACCCTTCCAGGACACGGACAATTCATAACGGTCCATATAAGCTTTATATAAGATCTCGTACAGCATAATCCCATAATTCACTTCTGGTGCAATATTCGTATAAGAAGTTATTGGGGATGGCATTCTAATCCATAGTTTTGGAAATACTATTGCCTAGTAATAAAAAATTAAAACACTAGAACAAACTGGATAAATTTGACCAAAATTCCTTGATAATGGCAAAAAATTCCCATTGGTCGCAAAAATCAGACGCAAATTTAAGAAAATTCAAAATATTGTTGGGATCATATTTTTGGTTCCGATCGGCAAGAATGGTAACAATGCTGTGAACCAATAGAATCGTCAAATCACCCAACGTCTGTCACCCTCAGTGTGATATCCATTCTTTAACCCTACGTTATACACTGAGTATAACTTTTTTGTGAAGCATTACTATAAGATATTGTTTCTTACCCTGCGATATGTGGGGTAAGGGTCACTGTGGTCCTTTTTTTAATGGCATAATCTGTCTTTTTTTATAATAATCCAAACACTTCCTACACAAAAAATTCAAAACTTCCATAGGGAGCTTTGCAAACAAAATCGAGGGTTACATATTAAACTGATCGCAAAGAATCACCTCCTGAATCGATCTAAGCCAGTTATGGTACGTCGATCTAATGCCCCTTACTATACTAAATCCCGATTGTTTTAGCTGCTAAGAAAATCGAACAAAAAATGAAAAAGCCGAACGAAAATTAAAAACTTGGTTC
Organism: Haematobia irritans; assembly: GCA_003123925.1. Taxonomy (NCBI): domain Eukaryota; kingdom Metazoa; phylum Arthropoda; class Insecta; order Diptera; family Muscidae; genus Haematobia; species Haematobia irritans. Next base: position 29,522 of record PGFW01020011.1, read on the forward strand.
TGGCTAATTTAAATTAAATTTATATTTTAATTTAAAATAAATTGTTAAAGAAATAGTTAAAAGTGTGTAAATAATAAATATTTTAGAGCGATAATGCGAACGCTATCCTTTGTTCCAAATTACGTTATCCATTTTAAACAGGTTATTCGAAATATACAAGAATAATTAGTTTGAAATGATTGGAATTCTAATGTCATCTAATTTACTGCAAGCTCTTGGATTCTGGGAATATTACGTTTACCTAAATACTGTTTCTGGTAAAATATGAAGTTGCTGTCAACGGTTCATGTATCCCCGGCTGATTTGTTATTATTAACCAATTTGATCGGCTTTTTTGTTACTTTTTTTTCATGTTTCTTATCGATCCTGTTACATTGTTCGCATATTTTTTATAAAATTTTTGCAATAAAAACTAATAAACTATACATTTTTGTTTCGTTAAAATAATAGTCCTCGCTCTTTCTTAGGGGGGGGGGGGGGGGGGGGGGGGGGGGGGGGGGGGGGGGGGGGGGGGGGGGGGGGTTGGGGGGTTTGGGGGGGGGGGGGGGGGGGGGGTATTGATAAACTTTTGAGGATATGTTGAAGTCCGCATCAGGCAAAGACAGTTTTTTAAGTCTTTAATTATAGTGTTTTTTAGTCATACATTTAATGGTCGCATCGTAAATGGCCGTAGAACCTGCGTAATGGCCCTGAATACCTCCAGCTATGTTACCTAAACAGCAAGATGTTTGATCTGGCCTATTATTTAGGCTGCAATAACACAACCTATGCGAGACGCTCAGCAAAAGGCAGAACTAACTAAGTGGTGAGTTGGCAATGATGTTAGGCGGATTTCGAAGATAAAAAATATAACATATATGTATGTAAATGACAAATATCTTTTGTACTCTGGATCATAAGGTTGTCGCCATATATTTATGGTCTGGTTGCAATTTGCATGATAATAGTGGAGGATGCAGAAAAAAACTAGCGATTTGGTTAGAACTTTACTGGAAAAGAGGCAGGTTTAAACCAGAGACACACAATTGAATGTCAAAACTCCTACAGCATTCAAGTTGAAGAATAACGATCCCAACTGGATAAAGCCTCGTGGTGTAGAGCAAAGGAATCTGGCCCTCTCATGGATTCGTACAAATGCCGATGCAGACAAAACATAGTATTGTCTTCTTTATGGACGATGAATAATTCTATTAGTGTATCAAAAGAGTTTTATTTTCTGAGATGTCAAAATCGAACGCAGAACGTGGTTGAGTAGGCCGGTTGGTCTGGTTGGGGTCCTTATGTGAGAAAGCCTTTACTTAATCCATCAACAAATGAAGTGCGAAGGCCTTTAATTCAGTATGGCGTCCATAGAGGAGGCCATTCCCACCTTGATATGGCTGGCTTTTTGCTATAAAGCACTGAATTATTTTAAGTATCCACAGGCAGTTTGTCCAAGTTATGAAGTTCAGCGTGGTTATCAGGATAAGTGAGATTTTAAGACATTTAACTACTAAGATTTCTTCGCCTGCCAACCTTAGCCAAGTAATTGTCGTGGATGTTTTACGTTTGGCCATACACCGAACTGAAAAAACGAAAATTAACCATGAAGAGGTTTTTGAAGCAAACAAGGGCAAAAAAATCTGATGAGGGAATGGAGGTGTAAATTTTTTTTGAAATATTTGAATCTTAGTGTCACCTCTAGTAATTCTTACAATGTAGCTCGCTTCGTAGTATGTCCAGCTGGCGAAATGTTCCCGCAAATTACAGTTTGTGCGATTTTGTTATTGCCGCTAAAACGCTCATTCCACATGACAACATCAAAATCCACTTAATTTAGAATTAATTTTTCATTTGCCTTATAAAAAATAGATTTCAAATTCACTTTTTTTGTCGATTTCGAGTCTAATGTGAATGAGTTATTACATTTCTACATATGTATGATAAAACTTTCGAAAGAAATAATTTATTTTAGATAGTTAAATAATCTAATAATTTATTATATGTAAGTTGAAACCAATAGTTTGTTCAAATGTTTCTTGAAAAAGAATCTTACTAAAAAGAGGACAATCAAACAAACCGTCACTACATAAAACATCATAACAATTTTGGGATTTGCTTATTAAACACTTTTTTTTATTGACCATTTTACTCATATTTTTTTAATTCATGTCAATTTTTTAAACAGATTCTTCTGAATGTTAAATGGTTTTATTGTCTACTGCTCCTTTTTTCGAGATTATCCTAACAGAAAATATTTGTTTTTTTTTGCGATTTGGATACAACATTTTAAAAATGCAGGTTATTTTACGTTAGAAAATGAGATTTTAGTTTTTAAACTATTATGTCCGGCCACTTATACGCTGTCTTCCAGAAGAACGTTGCGCCAATGCTAACATGGATGAACAAATAATATGTTGAAAATAAATATAAACCTTAAAAAATTTTTTTTAGAATTAAGAAGGAAACTATATTATTGCCTAATAAATTGAATCGAAAAATATGGTAAGAAAAACCTCAAGAGAGTTTTTTGTTCACAATATGAAAAAAATTAGACAAACAACCAGCAATAGAAAAAACAAAAGTTTCATACAATCCGATAGAAAATGTGGTTGGCACAATTTCTTGCTAGCGATGGCGGTCATAAATTATATAATCACGACAAGGAGTTTTAGTATATTTTATGTAGATTTTTGTTGCTGTGTCCTACTACCAAAATATATCTCTGATGTAGTATTTTCGATTTCTGGATTTTTTTGTGGTGTTCCACATGGTTGCCATTTGGTCCGATCGGACCAAAAAGTTTGGTCCAAAAAAACTATAGTTTTTTATTTTTCGTCAAAATCGGTATTTTTTTTAAAATTTAAATAGAAGTAAAATTTTTGGAAAAATTTTCTATAGAAAATAAAATTTTGACCAAAAATTTTCTATAGAAATGAAAATTTGGACAAAATTTCTATAGAAATAAAAGTTTGCGACAAATTTTTTACTAGAAAAAACTTAAAAATTTTAGACAAAATTTGTTATAAGAAATAAAATTTTGAGCAAAATTTTCTTGTTAGACAATAAAATTTTTGATCAAAATTTTCTATAAAAATGAAAATTTTCGATAAAAATTTCAGCATAGAAAAAATGAAAATTTTCTATAGAAATAAAAAGTTTGACAAAATGTTCCCATAGCACCCAAAAGAAATTTGTTATTAGGGAGGCAGCAGAAAAGTCTGCTAAAAAAGCAAAAAAGTTCGGCTGAAAAAAGGGAAAAGCAGTCACACTTGTTTGCTGTCAATAGGCAAACATTGTCTGCTAATTTTTATATACGCCTCACCACATAGGAATGGGAGGTTATAATAAGGCTTTGTCATTCGCGTTTTGTAACGCATCGAATAATATGCGATTTAAGGACCATATATAAGTTGATATATTTCTGGGATACAGGGGAAATTCTTAGTCGAATACAGCAATTCCGTACCTGTCGGTCTGTCTGTCTGTCTGTTGTAATCAGCGCTAGCAGTCTTACAATAATAAATGCAGGTCGTGCTGAAATTTTCGCACAAAACTCGTCTTTCGTCCTGAGGCGAGGTCAAGTTCGAAGATGGGCTATATCGGTTCCAAAGGGTTTTGAATAAAATAGTCCCGAATATAAACCGACCTGCCCGATTTGGGGCCTTTGGAGCTTATAAAAAACCTAGTTTCCTATCCAATTTGGCCTGAAATTGGAAATTCTAGAGGTATTTTAATGACGCACAAAGAGGTGTGCCAAAAATGGTGAGTATCGTCCAATGTTTTGGTATAGCCCCCATATAGAACCGATCTCCCCGATTATATTTCTAGGGCTTCTAGAAATCGATTGTTTCTATCTCAATTCGCCTGAAAATTGGAAATCTAAAGGGTATTTTATCAGCACCACAAAGAGGTGTGCTAATAATTGTTGAGTATCCGTCCAGGTTTTGTGATATCCCCCAATAGGCCGAGTTTCGGCGCGATTTGTATCTCTTGCTTCTTAAGAATCCGTAGTTATTGATCTCAATTTGCGGTTGAAATATAGACGCGATCTCCCCATTTGGGGTCTTGGGCATTATTAGAATTCCGAGTTTTATCCAATGTTGCTTTGAAAATTGGAAGATCTAAAATAGGAGGGTATATTAGGAACAATAAAGAGGTGTGGGCCGAATGGTGAGTATCGTCCATGTTTTGGTAAATATGCCCCCATAATAGACCGATCTTCCCGTTTTTACTTCTTTGCCCGTTCCTAAAATCGGGATAGTTTTTTTATCCAATTTGACTGAAAATTAGAAAATCTAAGGGGTATTTTAAAAACCATAAAGGGGTGTGCTGAATAATGATGAGTATCGGACCATGTTTTTATATAGGCCCCCATATAGACGCGATCTTCAGATTTTATTCCTTGTTTTTATAGAAACGTAGCTTTTACGAAGCTTGCCTGAATTGGAAATCTAGAAGTATTTTAGGACCTATAAAAAGGTATGCCGAAAATGGTGAGTATAGGTCCATGTTTTGATATACCGCTATTCAGAATAGACCGATCTCCCCGATATTAGCTTTTTGGGCTTCTAGAAACCCGTAATTGCCTGAAATGAAGAAAATCTACAGTATTTTTAAGACGCTTAAAATATGAGAGCCGAAAATGGCGTTGTATTGGTCCATGTTTTGGTTTATATCCAAAATAGACCGATCTCCCGATTTTTACTTCTTGGCTTTTTAGAAACCAATAGTTTTTTATCAAATTTGCATGAAATTTTTAAAATCTAGAAAGTATTTTAGGAACATAAGATGTGGCCGAAAATGGTGAATATCGTCCATGTGTAACTGATGAATGAAAATTGGCTTAAACTGAATTATAGTTTCCAGATTTTACATCTGGTAATCTGACAGAGCAAAAT
>PGFW01020014.1:16365-32820 GCA_003123925.1 Haematobia irritans
AACCGATTTCGATGAAATTTTGCACATATAGTTAGTACTATAGAGGACTGGATCTAGCCAACTTTTAGTAAGATCGGTTAATAAATAAGGGTTCTATGGCCAAATTTGGGAAAATCGGGCTGTACATATATATGGGAGCTATATCTAAATCTGAACCGATTTCGATGATTTTTTGCACATATAGTTAGTGCTATAGAAGACTACATTTAGCCAAATTTGGGTAAGATCGGTTGATAAATAAGGGTTTTATTGCCAAATTTAGAAAAATCGGGCGGTACATATATATGGGAGCTATAGCTAAATCTTTTTTGCAAATATAGTTAGTGCTATAGAAGGCTACATTTAGCCAAATTTGGGTAAGATCGGTTGATAAATAAGGGTTTTATTGCCAAATTTAGAAAAATCGGGCGGTACATATATATGGGAGCTATAGCTAAATCTGAACCGATTTCGATGATTTTTTGCACATATAGTTAGTGCTATAGAAGACTACATTTAGCCAAATTTGGGTAAGATCGGTTGATAAATAAGGGTTTTATGGCCAAATTTAGAAAATCGGGCGGTACATATATATGGGAGCTATAGCTAAATCTGAACCGATTTCGATGATTTTTTGCACATATAGTTAGTGCTATAGAAGATTATATTTAGCCAACTTTGAGTAATATCGGTTGATAAATAAAGGTTTTGTGGCCAAATTTGGGAAAATCGGGCGATGCATATATATGAGAGCTATATCTAAATCTGAACCGATTTGGATGAAATTTTGCAGACTTGAAGGGCGATGGAAAAGATTACCTTTTGGTGACGATCCGTTTGAAAAAAAGCGCAACGTGACCCCATTTGTCGAAATTGGGCGATACATATATATGGGAGCTATATCTAAATTTGATCCGATTTCTTCCAAATTCAATAGCGTTCGTCCTTGTGCCCAAAAAATCCCTGTACCAAATTTCATCAAAATCGGTTAATAATTGCGACCGGAATCCTGTGAACAACAAATACATGGACAGACGGACGGACGGACAGACACCAAGCGCTAGATCGACTCAGGAGGTGATTCTGAGTCGATCGGTATATATTTTATGGGGTCTAAAATCAATATTTCTGGTAGGCACATTTTTTGGCCGATCAAACTTATTATACCCTGACCACTATGTGGTTTAGGGTATAAAAACTTTCTAAAACTTTGCCATTGGAAATAAAGAATTGTCATTCTCTAGATTTTTTAGTTAGGGTCCTAGTAAAATTTATAAATAAATATTTTACTTTAGCTCTATCAGTCAAATTACAATTTTGTTTACCTAAAATATTAATATTAATTATACGACCCCTAGCACCTGAATTATCAATCATACGCTTAGGAGTCCAAATCATTATCAATTTCCGAAATATTTATTTATTTTATTTCTAAACTTACAATAGAATACAAATGCAACTTAATTCCATGAGGAATATAAGTTAATTTTTGTTGTAAAAAATATAATAATTAATATTTTTACTTTTCACAGCAAAAAATACATTGTTATCACAAACAAATGGATTAAATAAATTAAACCATCCGAAAGCTTCAACAAAAGCTGGGCTAATTTGTTATCCTTAATAAAAAAAAAACTGTAAAAAACTTTGCCATTTGGAAAGAAAGAATTGCCATCCTCTAGATTTTTTAGTAAAGGTCCTAGTAAAATTTATAAAATAAATATTTTACTTGAGTTCGATCAGTCATATTACAATTGTATTTAATTAAAATATTAATATTAATTATACGACCCTTAGCACCTGAATTAATAGCAATCGTACGCTTAACATAGGAGTCCAAATCATTATAAATTAAATTAAAATATTTATTTATTTTTTTATATATATAATATATAAAATTTTATCAACATTTTATTTCTCTCGAAAATTTTGCCAAAATTGTATTTCTTTAGAAATTTGTGCCAAAATTTTATTTCTATAGAAAATTTTACACAAAATTTGATTTCTTTAGAAGTTTTTGGCCAAAATTTCTATATAATTTTACAAAAATAATTCTTAAAGTTGCATATTTAGTGAAATTTTACAATATTTATCGAATAATTAAATTGCGCAACATTTTATTTCTTCGAAAATTTTATCAAATTTATTCTATAGAAAATTTTGGCAAAAATTTTATTTCTATAGAAACTTTTGCCAAAATTTTATTTCTAATATACAATTTATCAAATTTGTATTTCTATAGAAAATTTAATCAAATTTTATTTCTATATGAAAATTTGCCAAAATTTTATTTCTAAGAAAATTTATCAAAATTTTATTTCTTATAGAAATTATCAACAAATTTTATTTAGCGTAGGCAAAATTTGCAAATTTATTTTTCCTCTCGAAATATTTATCAAATTTATTTCTATAGAAAACTTTGCCAAAAATTTTATCCATAGAATTTTATCAAATTTATTTCTATAGAAATTTTGTCAAAATTTAATTCTATAGAAATTTTGCCAAAATGTTATTTCTCTCGAAATTTTGGCCAAAATTACCAAAAATTTATTTTCATGACACGATTTACCAAAATTTATTTCCATAGAATGCCAAAATTGTAATATACTCTCCCGAAATTTTGCGGCAAACGTTTATTCTATAGAAATTTGCCAAAAAATTTTATTCTAATAAAAATTTTATGCAAATTTATTTCTCATAGAATTTTAATAAAATTTTATTTCACTAGATTTGATCAAATTTTTTCTTATAGAAAAGATTGGCCAACATTTTATTTCTATAGAAAATTTGCCCAAATTTTATTTCATAAGAAAATTTGCCCAATTTTTTTCTATAGAAAAGTTTGCCCAAATTGTATTCTAACTGAGAACAATTTTGCCAAAATATTTCTATAGAAAAGTTTGTACCAAAATTATTAGTTCTCGAAAAAATTTGGACAAATTTTTCGTTTATCTAGAAAATTTTGCCAAATTTTATATTTGTATCTAGTGATACTTTGTCACACAAATGGATAGTGTGTTCTACAAATTTAGTGCCACTTTGTTATCATATTTTAATATTTTATTTAATATCTTTTTTGGACATCCTTGATTTTTTTAATCGCGTAAGATTTAAGAGACCATGTGCGGAATTAAAAAAATTAAAAAACAAGTAAGAGAATTAATCGCCGGGGGCCGAGCTATTTATACCCCTGCCACCACTTTGTAGTCTACATTTTCGATACACATATCACATCCGTCAAATTTTCGGGGTGCTATTATATAGGGGTGCTTGGTCCCAAAATAACATATACATTTTAAATATCAACTTCGATGTTTGGACAGAATTGATAGACCCTTTTACAAAATTCAGGGACCCACGCGTGGTCAAAGTAGCATGCCCGCCTTGCCATTACATAGGTCGTGGGTTCCGATTCCTGCTACGACCGAACGCCAAAAAGTTTTTTCAGCGGTGATTATCCACGCTCAGTAAATGCTGGATGAGCATTTCTGAGGTCAAACTTCTTCTAGAGTGGTTGTCACCGCAAGGTGGAAACGCCGCTTCGATGGCTTATAAAAGGATGTCGCGCTTGTCATCGAGCTTAAACATGGAATCGGCACAGCCTCAGGTGATAAGAGAGAGTTCACAACGTGGTATCACATGGACATGAATAGTCCTAAAGTGAGCCGAATACATCGGTCTCCACATAACTAACTACTAACTACAAAATCATATAGATCTCAAATATATAAGGTCGCCTAATGGCACTAGGGTTGAACACAAGTTAGTAAAAAAATATGGAAACATTAATCTGAAGCAATTTTAAGGAACTTCGCATAAACTTTATTTATGAATTTATCGCTCGATATATATGTATATAGAAAGTTAGGAATTAGAGTATTTTACAACTTTTGCGACGTAAGCCAGTGGCGATTTACAAGGAAAATGTTGGTATTTTAACCATATTATTGTCGAAATCGGAAAAACTATATAGGGAGCGCTATATCTAATCTGAACCGATTTGCACCAATTTGCACCGCAATAGCCAGACAATGCCAATTCTACCTCCCTGTGGCAAAATTCAATAAATGGAGTTAAAATGGGCCATCTTGTGGTATATGAGTGTTATCGGCGAAAGGCTATATAATGGGAAGCTATGATCTAAATCTGAACCGAATTCAACCGAAATTTAGCACAATACTTAGATTCTTACCTCCCTGTCAAAATTTCAACTAAATTCGGAGCAAAAAAATCGGCCTGTGGTCATATGAGTGTAAATCAGGGCGAAAGCTATACTATGGGAGCTATATCTAAATTCTCGAACCGATTTCAACCAAAATTTGGCACTGCATAGCTACAATGCTAATATCTACTCCATGTGATAAATTATCAAACAAATTGGGGTAAATACTCTGGCTTCTCTGGGACCGTATCTCAGTCCAGTAATGCGGGCGAAATATATATAATATCGGGAGCTTATATCTAAGAATCTGAACGAGCGAATTTTCTTCCAAAAATTATAGGGATCTATTCTAAACAAAAACACATACTTATGCCAAATTTGAAGTCGATTGGACTAAAACTCGCGACCTAGACTTTTGATTACAAAAATGTGTTCAACACGGACAGACGGACATCGCTATAGTCGATCAAGAGCCACCTGAGAATTTGTTTGCCAAAGACACCATGTGCCTATCTCGTCTCGCTTCTGGGTGTTGCAAACGTATGCACTAACTTAATTAATACCCTGTTTGCCACAGGTGTGGAGCAGGGTATAAAAATTATACACACACAACATTTTGAACACACAAAAATATTCCAAAACTTTTTATGCACTGCCATGCTTTTATTTTAAGCAATTTCTTACTTCGACACTCCCAATAGCAATGTCCCGCTAAGCAGCATCATGCCTGGTAGGACATGAATTTTACAACTCATTCAATAACTTTATAAACGAGCCAAGCTTCTTCGCCTACAACTGACAGAGTACTGACGTTACTGTGTCGTCATGATGGTAGGTTAATGATGATTTGCTGGCGATAGGAAATGATGACTGTTGAAGCGGTTTATGTCAGCCGACATAAACGCTTGAACATCTCAAGCCTCTTTATTGTCAATGAAAGCAGCAAGCGGACGACAAAGGATCCAAAGCTGTGCAGTAGGCAGGGCAATAAACATCCGGCATTAATTCATGTGCAACCAAACAACTAAAAAGTAATGGATTACTTTGATTTAATATGCAGGCGAAGATAAATTCGCTCGGCAAGCAAGCATTCAACAACTTCGTTATTCATTTCCTATTAATTTTCAATTAACATTTTTGCTTTTTAACAACAAAAGAAATAATCATATTTCGCGTAGCAAGGACTTCCTCCTTACTCACTTAAGCCATCACACCATCTTCCAAGTTGAAAATTTCGCGAAATATAATCGCCAAAGGAGAAACCATCAGATAGCATTTCGAAGTAAACAAAAAAAGAAGAGTCATTATAGGAACACAAACTGTGATGATGAATGTGTTCCGCTTTGTTGACAGCACTCAATTAAGATGTGGTTTTATTGAAATATGAAGCTGATGATTGACAATGAAAAATGTTTTTTTTTGACCGGCATCTGACGTCTGTATATATTAAGCCAAGGTAATTTGTGGCAACAATAAAGAACCCTTTCCACAGACTGCGTTGGTATACACTGAAAGGCACAAAATAATTTCTTTTCTTTTTTTGGGGAAAATTTTATTTCTAGAGAAAATTTTCAAAAAATTTATTTTTAATAGAATACTTTTGGAAAATTTTATTTCTGTAGAAAATCTTTCGAAAATTTTATTTCTATCGAAAATTTTCGGAAAATTTTATTTCTATAGAAAATTTTGAGTTAATTTTATTTCTATTGACAATTTTGGGAAAAACTTATTTATATTGAAAATTTTGGGAAAATTTTATTTGTAATTGAAAATTTTGGGAAAAACTTATTTCTATTGAAACAATTTCTTTATAGAAAAAAATTTGGTGAAAAATCTTATTTCTGTAGAAAATTTTATTGTATATAATTTTTTTTTGTTTTAAATTTATCTTCAATAGAAAAAAGATGAAATTAAACTTGTTTTATTTGCTATTTATATATTGAACCGAAACAGCCCATTAAATAAACAAAAATGTAACTGAAGATTTTTATTTTTATTTGAAAATTTATTCTATAGAAAATATTCTGAAAATACTTAATTTCTATAAAAATTTTTGAAAATAAATGAATCATCTCACCCATTCCAGATTTACTAGAGACTATGGAAATGGTGGATTGGCCGACACTGAAACATATGTTAATAGTTCAGGCCCCGCCTCTTTGGTTAAAAGGGTGGTATGCTGGCAATTTCTGTTTCAATAGCTTTAATAAATACAAAATTCCTTAATCTCATGTCAAATTAAGCTCGTATTAAAATGATAATAGATTGTAAGCGTAATTGATTTGGGACGAAAAGCCAGCCTGCCGTTGATATCAGGCTAACGTAACACATTTTTGAAAATTTTATTTTTATAGGCACAATGTTTAAAATTTTATTCCAGTATTTATTCCAGTAGAAAATTTTGGGGCAACATTTTATTTCTATAGAAAACTTAATTCATAAAAACTGTTCTGCACAATTTTCATATCTTTTATAGTAAAATTTTCGGGGAAATTTTATTTCTATCAGAAAATTTTTGAAAAATTTTAATTTCGAGCAGAAATATATTAGAGGATTTATTTATTATTAGACCAATTTTGGGAATTTTTTATTTCTATAGAAAATTTTGGGAAAATTTTATTTCTATGAGAAAATTTTGGGAAAATTTTATTTCTATTGAACAATTTTGGGAAAATCTTTATTTCAAGAGAAATTTTACGGATAATTTTTATTTCTAAAATAGAAAAGTTTTGGAATTTTTTTTTCTGTAAAAATTTTGGGAAAATCTTATTTTCTATAGAAAATTTTATTCTGATTAAATTTTTTGAAAATTTTATGTCATATAGAAAATTTTTGTAAATTTTTATAGAAAATTATTTTCTATAGAAAATTTTCGGAAAAATATATTTCTACCAAAAATTTTTGAAAAAAAAATATTTTTTTATAGGCACAATTTTTCGAAAATATTTGAAAGAATTTTATTTCAGTAGAGAAATTTTCGTCAAATTTTATTTCTATAGAAAAATTATTTTCTTAAAAAAAACTGTTGCTGCAAAATTTTATTCCTGATAGAAAATTTTCGGAAAAATTGTTATTTTCTGTTAGAAAATTTTTTGGAAAATTTCATTTCTATAGAAAATTTTTCGAAAATAAGAAACTATTTTTATTTCTATAGATTTTCTTTTATCTTACTTCTATTAGAAAATTTTCGGGTCAAAATTTTTTTCTTAATAGAAAATTTTCGGGAAAAATTTTATTTCTATAGAAAATCCGCTCGGAAAATTTATTTCTATAGAATTTTTGCGAGAAATTTTGTGGTTTTTAATAGTAATTTTTTGAAAAATTTTAGTTTCTATATAAAATTTTCGAAAAATTTTATTTCTATAGAAAATTTTCGAAAAATTTTATTTCTATAGAAAATTTTCGAAAAAATTTTGAAAATTTTACTTCTACAGAAAATTTTCAAAAGTGTTTATTTCTATACAAATTTTTGAAAATTATTTATTTCTAGAGAAATTTTTTGAAAAAATTTGTTTCTATCAGAAATTTCTTCCGCCAAACTTTTTATCTCTATTGATAATTTTCGGACATTTTATTTCTATAGAGAAAATTTTGCGAAAATGTATTTTTTATAGCATAAAGTTTTTCAAAATTTTTATTTTTATAGAAAATTTTTGAAATTTGTTTTCTATAGAAAATTTCGCAAATTTTATTTTCTATAGAAATTTTCAGAAAAATTTTTGTTTGCTATAGAAAAATTTATTTCTAGAAAAAAATTTCCAAAATTTATGGCTATAGAAATTTTTTTCTATAAAAAATGGTCTGCAAAATTTTATTTCTATAGAAAAATTTACTTCTATAGAAAATTTTCAAAAAGTTTTATTTCCATACAAAATTTTTGAAAATATTTATTTCTAGAGAAATTTTTTGAAGAAATTTGTTTCTATAGAAAATTTTCGCAAAATTTTATCTCTATTGACAATTTTCGGAACATTTTATTTCTATAGAAAATTTTTTCGAAAAATTGTATTTTAAATGAAAATTTTGTGCAAAATTTTTATTTTATATAAAAATTTTTTGAAAATTTGTGGTTTCTATAGTAAAATTTGCCGAGAAATTTTATTTCTATAGAAAATTTCAGACAATATTTATTTCTATAGAAAAGTTTTATTTGCCTAGAGAAGAAATTTGACAAAAATTATGTGCTTATAGAATGTTTTTTTTTCTATAAAAATGGTCTGCAAAATTTATTTCTATAATGAAAAATTCGGAAAATTTTATTTCTAGAGAAAAATTTCCAAAAATGTTATTGCTATAGATTTTTTTTCTATAAAAAATGTTCTGCAAAATTGTATTTCTATAGGAAAATTTCGAAAAATTTTATTTCTATCGGAAATTTTTGCGAAAATATTTTATATCTATAGAAAATTTTCTGCAAAAGTTGTATTCTATAGACAACTTTTTCTGCACAATTTTATTTCTACCAGATTTTTTTTTAAATTTTAATTTTTATAAACCTTATCTGCAAAATGTTATTTGCTAACTAGTAAACTTTTCTGAAATGTTTCGAAAATTTTATTTCTATAGAACAAATTTGAAAAGTTTAATATTCCTATACACATAATTTCGGAAAATTTTATTGCTATAAGAAATTATTTCTTTTGTGGAAAACTATCAAAGACTTTTTATTATTAATTTATACTATATTTTATTTTATATATCTATAGAAAACTTGATCTGCAAAATGTTATTTCTATAAGAAACTTTTCTTTTGAAAAATGTTTCCGAAAATTTTAATTTTCTGTAGCAACAAATTTTGAAGAGTTTAAATTCTACAAAAAAAAAAAAATTCGGAAAAATTTTATTACTAATAAGAAAATTATTTCTGTGGAAACTGTATCAAGACTTTAGTTTTATTTATCTATATTTAATTGTTCTATATCTATAAGAAATTCATCCGCAATATTTTATTTCTATAGAAAATTTGGGGAAATAGTATTATAAAAAATTTCTTGGGAAAATTTTATTTCTATAGGAAATTAGCGAAAAATTTTTATTCCGCATAACGTAAATTTCGAAAAAGTTTTTATTTCTATAGAAGAAACTTTTGAAAAATTTTATTTCTATCAGAAACATATTCGAAAAATTGTATTGCTTTTGAAAATATTCAAAAGCATTTTTATTTCTATAGAATATGTTTTGAAAAAATTTATTTCTATAATAAAGAACTTTGAAAGAAATTTTACTTTTATAGAAATTAAAAAGAATATATAATCTATAGTAATATTTGAAAAGTTTAAATTCTATACAAAAATTCGAAAAGTTTTATATATTATTTTTAGAAAAATTTAATTTCTATTGCAAATTTTTTCGATATATTATATTTCTATAGAAAATTTTCTGCAAAAATTTTTTTCTATAGAAAAATTTCGGAAATTTCTTTAGGACATTTGGGGAAATATGTCTTTAAGAAAATTTCTTTACGAAAATTTCGAAAGAATTGTATTTGTATAGAAATTTCAAAAATGTATATTTCTATAGAAATATTTTCGAAATTTTTATTTCTATAGAAAATTTGCAAAAAGAAAATATCTTCCTAGTATATTTTTCTATAGCATTCGATAAAATTCTATTTCTATAAAAAAATTGAAAATTTTTTTCTATAGAAAATATTCGATAAACTTTTATTTGCGTATATGAAAATTTACTTCAAATTTTAAATTTTGAACATACTTTCATTTTATTTAAAATCTAATCTGTTTTTTCAACCGTGTGGTATCTTCAAACGCATAAAATAGGTCTCAAAGCAAAAACGTTATTCTTTAAATATGTTTCAAAGCTGTAATGAACAAATAAACCTTAGCAGGCCCCAATGGCAAATGTTAAGGACATGGCGCATAATACTTTGCCATCGTAGAGGGAAAGACTAGCAATGAAAATGAAAGGATGCGAGAGGAAAAATGAATCTAAGGTTAGATTCATTTTCCTAATGACGGTAATGCATACAAAAAAGAAAACTTTTTCTCCTACTTCAATAAAATTTTACGGCGATTTATCCATTATTGTAATTGAAACATGAAATGAGAAGAATTTTTTACCAAGGATATTCTGTTTTTTTTTTATTACTTAGAAAAAAAGTATTTAAGCTTTGAAGGATTGAAGAGCAAAAAAAATACGCAGAATAAAGTGAAAACGTACACATTGGTCTATGTTTAAATTAGCCTTCTCTTTAGTGTATAACCAGCAGCTGATAAAGCCATCAGAAGTATTTGAGATGCTATCTAGAAGTATGTTCGGAGACTGAAGAAAGACCTTTGAAAAATTTCAAAAATGCTCTTTGAGGCACTTATGGTTAAATTAATTATTCCAAATTGCGTACAATTAAGTTGAATGTTAAACATCAAATATCATATTCATATATGATTTTTAATTTAAAAAGACAACAGATTAAATGGTAATGATAATCTATGACAACTTCAATACTTGTAATTGGATTTTGAACAACTGTGGACAGCACTTGATATATCATTAGGTATATTTCACATAAATATTTTAATTCAGAAAAATGTTCTATGGGATGGAGTAAACTCGCCAACATACCATACAATGAAAGAAATTAAATTCGTTAAAGATTTAAAAGAAAATTAAAAAAAAACATTAAAATTAAAAGAAAAAGAAAATTAACGAACAATAATCAGGTAATCAAAATCGGGTAATAATAGATTGCCTGGTTTATACGAATGCGTTAGCGCAATGTTTTGCATGCAGAACCAAGTAGAGCGTGGAAGTTTAAAAGAAGCACATACCAAAATACCAGCAAAGTATGAAAAAGAATGTTTCCCTGATCAGCTGTTGGAGGAAGAGCCTTGTGCATACGAGTAGGCATGTCAATAGAGTCGTATTTATAGAAAATACTGCTAAATCGACAATAGAGATAAAACGGGACGAAAATCGACTATTCGACTAAGGCGAGCACTTTTGTCAAGAAAAAGTGGAAGTAGAAAAAAATCTTCACTAATTCGATTTTTTGGTTTTTTTGAAAATCGACTCAAATATGGCTATTGTTCATAAAAAAATCGGCTTTTTATAGCAATCAAAATCGACGTTTTTGTGCAAGCCATAAATCGACTTTTTATTGTAAGCAAAATCTAGCTAAATGAAGCTTATCGGAAAAATTGAAATCTAATTGAGCGGAGGATTTCCAAAGTCGAGAGCAAATTAAAAAAAAAAAAAACAAGTATATACGGCCGTAAGTTCGGTCAGGCTGAATCGTAAATACCCACCACCATGAATCAAATATTAGAGTTTCCATTGAAATTTCAGGGGGTTTGAGGAACAAATCAAGCAGAGCAGTTTCAAACCAATACACTTCCGAGATAATTTAAAGATTTTTTAACCTATGAAGACTATATCAGTATTTCTGGATTTGTAAGAAACAAATCTACTAAAATGAAGTTTATCGGAAAAATTGAATCTAATCTGAGCAGGAAGGATTTCCAAAAGTCGAGATTCAAATTAAAAAAAAAAAACAAGTATAATACGCCGTAAGTTCGGTCAGGCTGAATCGTAAATACCCACCACCATGAATCAAATTATTAGAGTTTTCCATTGAATTTCAGGGGGTTTGAGGACAAATCAAGCAGAGCTAGTTTCAACCAATACACTTCCCGCAGATAAATTTAAAGATTTTTACCTATGAAGATATATCAGATTCTGGATTTTGGTAAGAAGCCCATTTTTGTTTAGAGGAATCATTTACATCTCTGTAAGTGTGGCAAGAAAATTATGAAATAACGTCCTTGATTTGGAAATTCTTAAATCTGTAGATTTTTCACGGGCCGAGTAAGTAAAATTGGAAATTTTACATTGAGTTTTCAAGGCAATTTTCATGATCGCGGTGCGCCTTCTAGTACCCTCAAGAAGTGAAATTTCAGGCAATCGGATAAAAATTACGGTTTTCTAGAAACCCACGGAGTTAATCGGGAAATCGTTTCTTATGGGGCTATACTAAACACTGACCGATACTCTACCATTTTCGGGTATCTCTTTATGATCCAAACAATAACTTATAGATTCGAATATTTTTTTTTTTTTTTTTTTTTTTTTTTTTTGTTTTTTTTTTTTTTTTTTTTTTTTTTTTTTTTTGTTTATACAAATTGGATAAAAACTACGGTTTTTATAATCACAAGAAATAAATCCGGAGATCGGTCATTATTGGGGATATACCAAACATGAACCAATACACGCCCGATTTTCGGACAACCTCTTTATTGCCATAAAGATACTTCTAGATTTCCAAATTCAGGCATAACTGGATAAAAACTACAGTTTCTATAAGTCCAGAACAAAAAAAAAAGTAAAATCGGGAGATTGGTCTATATGGGGGCATATACCAAAACATGGACCGATACTCACATTTTCGGCACACCTCTTTATGGCCAAAAATACCGTCCATGATTTTCAATTCAGGCAAATTCGGATAAAAACTTCGGACTCTAGAAGCCCAAGTAAGTAAAAATCGGGCGAAATCGGTCTATATGGGGGCTTATACCAAAACATGGACCCGAATTACTCCTATTTTTTCGGCATCGCACTATTTAGATGGGATAAACTACGGTTTCTATAAAGCCTCAAGACCAAATCGGGAGGTTCGTTTATAATGGGCGACGGCATACCTAAACATGTGACCGATGCTCAACCATTTTTGGCAGCAGCCTGCTTTATGGTTCCTAAAATACCTCTTAGATTCCAAGTTTGTGTTTATATTGAAATAAAACTGCGGATTTCTAGAAGTCCAAGAAGTAAAATCGGCGAGATCGGTCTATATGGGGGCTATACGAAAAACAACGAACCGATTACTCACCATTTTTGGCAAACACGCCTCTTTATGGTCATAAATCCCTCTAGATTCAAATTTCAGGCAATTGGATAAAAACTACGATATCTAAAGCCCAAGAACCAATCGGGAGGTCGTTATATGGGACTATATCAAACCTGGGACGATATAGCCGCATTCTTGAAGCTTGACCTGCTGCAGACAAAGGACGAGCTTGAGGAATTTAGGCATGATTGCTTCAATTATTGAAGACTGTAGCGTGATTACAACAGACAGACAAGCCAGCCAGCCAACAAACACGACGGACATGGTTATTCGCTCTTAGAATTTTTCCCTGATCAAGAATAATTATATACTTTATATAGTGGAAATCGATATTTCGAATGTGTTTAGCAACGGAATGACAAACTTATCTATACCCCGTCACCAATTCTATGGTGGTGGGTATAAAAAACAAAAACCAAATCGAAATGTAGCTTTTTCCATCTTTTAGAAAAAAGTGCGCAGAAGTCTCGAATTTACTTTTGCAAACGGCAAATTGTCGAAGACCGATATGTATTCGAATTTTTCCAGACATCGGGTATAATGAGTGATCCAAAGACAAAATTGAGGAGTCTTTGTCAAGTAGCTCACTCTCAGTATTCCCAGATGCTTCATGGCATTAGCATTAGAAATTCTGCTCGGGTCGCAGCGGCCTTGGATGGTTTGCGGTGTTTGATGGCATTGCTTGTTTGTTGTTGGTATGGGCATTTGGAGTTAGTATTTTCGTATTTTCGAGTTTTTCAGGAATAAACATACTCCAAAAGGGAGTTTGCAGTGCTTGGACTAGAGTTGGAACCCTGTATGCCACCTACGTTTGCGCACTCGAGCCAAAAACAATCTACAAAAATTTGGAGTAAATTTTACAAACAGTATATACAGCAGTAAGTTCAGCCGTTTGCGAATTTTAAATACCACTCACCATGAACCAAAATATTAGGGTTTCGCTTTGAAATTTGAGGAGGGGCTTGAGGACACTTCCCCGAAGAATAATAAGTTTTATACTTAACGCTCGATGTCGATTTGGCAGCTGCGTGTGCTTATGGCTGGAATTGACACAATACATTCTGCTTTTCCTAAAAGAAGAGCAAAGTTTTTCAATAACAGTCGTGATGACTGGATTAAGTCTCCCCTTGTACGCTACCATCAGTCATTGGCTGATATAGCTTATAAAGCTTATCTTCGTGACAGGAATCAAGAGAATTGGTCAAATTATTGTAGGGCCAGAAATCGGGCTAAAGCCGTCAAAAGGAGGTTAAAGAGGAATTGTCATGCCGCTATGTTTGATCGCTGTGGACACCCTAAGGAATTTTGGAACATAATTAGGGATAACGGCATAATTGGTGGTGAAGTATCCCCTATTCGTACAGATAATGTTAGTAGTGTTGATGACCTGAATGATGGATTTGTAAGTAACCAGTTAAATGTCGTGGGGGATTTTGGATCGTTTTTAACATCTTCACTTGGTGAAGCGGGATTTTCATTCAACTGTGTTACTATTGACGATGTCATCTGTGCTTTTTTCGTCGCGTTTAAGTCTAATGCTTCTGGAAAGCGATGGATTTCCACTCAAAATTCTACAAAATAGTAATACCACATATGCCGAACCCAGCTTCCTTGCATTTGGTCAATACCATTATCATGACTTCTAAGTTTCCCTCGTGGAGTGGAAAAACGGCAAGGTGTGTCCGATAAGAAAAAGTCAAGTCCGAATTGTCCATGAGTATGGCCGATAGCGCTAATGCCTGTTTTATCTACAGGTATTCGAATATATTTTGAAAAAGCAACTTAAATGATTATCTACGAATTTAATAAGTTAACTTTCTGATTGTCAATGTGGCTTTCAGAAGTCATAGCAGCACAACAATGTTACTGCTTGGCGCTAACTGAATGCCTTATAAGGGGGAGTTTCACGGCATGATAAACGTATGCGTTTTACTTTCATTAGACTTAGAAAAGGCCTTCGATCGCGTAGATCATTTGCATATTGGTAAATAAAGCTTCAGCGGCAATACTTCGCTTCGGCTTTAAGTGCTGCAAACTTATTGCTTCATACCTTACAGGTAGAAAGCAATATGTGCAGATCATGGAGAAAGATCAAGATATTTTGTCGGTAAGGAGTGGAGTCCCCAACAAGGCTCAATTCTTGGGGCCTATGGCTTTTTCATACTTTTTTTCTTAATGATGTATTTTGCGAATCTTGATATGTTTTTTGCTGTCACTTTTCGTACGCACGATGATGTTCAGTTGCTTTTTCGAGGGGGGTATGTTAAATAATTATAGATGTCTACACGCTAAGATTGATTTTGTAACTAATAGTTTCATAGCGTTGGGATGTGTCTCCATAATCTTCGCGTCAATGTTCTAAGACAAAAGCATTAATTTTTTCAATCTCATCCTGAATTGGACTAACTGATTTCTATAATGGGTGTGATATTGAAGTCGTCCACCATATTAAAATGTTTTGGGGGTTACCATTCGACGATAGACTTTTCATTTGATCTACATATAGACAATGTTATTAGTCAAACGAATTTGACTCTACGCCAATTGTACAACTGCTGATTTGATGGCTGCCTTTTTCATTCAAAAAGAGACTTGTACCATGCTTTGGCAATGCCCAATATTCTATACGGCATTGAGGGTTTTTGTGGCACAAATGCTGGTAACATAAAGGAAAGTTAAACTAGCAATTCAATAGAATAGTCGTTTTCTACATTTCAATTGTCATATTTCATTTTCTTTTATCTTTTTTTTTAAGTCATATTATTAATTATAATTGTCATATTTTTCATTTTTTGTCATATTATTAATTAATCTATTTCTATACCTTATATATGTATTAATACTTTTTATCATACTCGCATTATATTTTTCAACATCTGTCATATCAACTTCAATTATACTTTAGTCAGCGGTTAGTAGTCCATTAGTAATTTACATTGAATTGTTGGCCCGCTATGTGGCTTAAATTACATAATGAAAATAAAATAAAATAATAAAAAAATTAAATTTAAAGATTTACCGTTATGAGTACTATATTCAGATTCTGGATTTATAAAACGCGATTTTTGTTTGAGTTTTAGAGGAATAATCTACTCTCTTGTAAGTTGTGCAGAAAATTAAAATAACGTTCTTGATTTGAAATCTAAAATCTGTAGATTTTCCAACCGCGAGAAGTAAAATCTGGAAATTTTACATTGAGTTTCAAGAAAACTTTCATGATCAGTGCGCCTTGGTATAATACCCTCAAGAAGTTAAGTCCAGTCTATATGGAGGCTTACAAATTGGACGCGATAAACTTAAATACCGATACACCGTTTTTGTGAGCCTAAAATACGCAGAATATTTTTCAATTTTCAGGCAAATCGGAGAAAATATCGGTTTCTAGAAACGGCCAGAAGAGTTAAATCGGGAGATCTTCTTATGGAGGTATACTAAATATGGGCCGATAACTCAT
>PGFW01020015.1:30521-40548 GCA_003123925.1 Haematobia irritans
CACGACCATTTCGACAAAACATGTCCAAAATCAAAAGTTATATAGTAGAAAATAGGCTTAAGAATTGAGTTGTACCAATCAAGCCCACATCCGAAATTTGGACAAATTGATTCCACCCACGAGAGTAATTAAACGTTTAGAAATCCTGAAAACTACTTTCTTAGCAAAATAAATCTACTTTTTCAAATGTTGAACAAATTAAAAGCCAGCTTTCTCATTTCAATACCTAACCAGCAAAAAAAATTGGAAGTTCTGCCGAAGGCACAACTTTAAAAGCACTTCCAGAAGATGCACTTCCAATGATGTTCTTTATTTTAACTACCCAGGAAGTTCTTTTAATTCAATTTTTTATAACTTCGTTTTTTCATACCTTTAATCGGTAATTTTAACTTTATTTGTTTCAAATAGGTTAAAAACAGAGTAAGAATTCATAAAGTGGTACAAATCATTTAAATTTTGTCGAAAAAAATGCTAAATCCAATTTGAAAAAATTGTGAATTTTTGAAAATATTTGAGGTTAAACGTTTCCGACAAGCGTTCGAATCCATTAAAAGTTATAAAAAATTATAAAAATTATTTATTTGACAAAATATCACAGAATTTTTTAATTTACATCCAAAACATTGAATTCGGATCACACCCAAAGAAGTGATGCAAATTCAGTGCAACGGCTGTTGAAATGGAGGACTTCCGTCCTATGACAAGCCCATGTTAAATTCATCGCTTCTGCGCCAATTTTGCACCACTTCCGGATCCAAAAAGAACATTTTCATTACTTTTTTGGCGACGCTATTTTTGCTGGGTAGTGGTCTAAATTTTTTGTGTAATATTGTGTGCCTTTTAAACCTTGTAAAGTCCTTGTGATTTTTCAATATATATATATAGCATGCTTTCAATAGATGCTTACGTTTGAGTCCTGGATTTCTTTGAATTCAAGATATCACTCGCCGAAAAATTCCATATGTGAATGTAATTTTTTAGATTGTCACCATGTCAACGCTGACGGTATAATGATTTATGCTACGGTACCCAAACAAGTTCGTTTATAATTTTCCAGCCCAACATAATGTAATCACATTGTTACGCTTAAGCTCCATTGCCAAATAAAGGTGTGAGTTTGTTAAGAGCTTGATAACTTTTTTTTAAAAAAAAACGCATAAAAATTTGCAAAATCTCATCGGTTCTTTTATTTAGAAACGTTAGATTGGTCCATGACATTTCTTTTGAAGATAATTTCATTTAAATGTTTGACCGCGGCTGCGTCTTAGGGTCCATTCGAAAGTCCAATTTTGGGCAACTTTTTCGAGCATTTCGGCCGGAATAGCCCAATTTCTTCGGAAATGTTGTTCTTCCAAAGCTGGAATAGTTGCTGGCTTATTTCTGTAGACTTTTAGACTTGACGTAGCCCCACAAAAAATAGTCTAAAAGGCGTCAAATCGCATGATCTTGGTGGCCAACTTACGCCGTCCATTTCTTGAGATGAATTGTTCTCCGAAGTTTTCCCTCAAAATGCCATAGAATCGCCGACTGTGTGGCATGTAGCGCCATCTTGTTGAAACCACATGCAACCAAGTTCATTTCTTCCATTTTTGGCAACAAAAAGTTTGTTAGCATCGAACGATACGCATCGCCATTCACCGTAACGTTGCGTCCAACAGCATCTTTGAAAAAAAATACGGTCCAATGATCCACCAGCGTACAAACCACACAAACAGTGCATTTTTCGCGATGCATGGGCAGTTCTTGAACGGCTTCTGGTTGCTCTTCACTCCAAAATGCGGCAATTTTGCTTATTTACGTAGCCATTCAACCAGAAAATGAGCCTCATCGCTGAACAAAATTGTCGATAAAAAAAAGCGGATTTTCTGCCACTGATTTTGGTATATAAAATTCAATGATTTGCAAGCGTTGCTCCGTTAGTAAGTCTATTCATGATTGAAATGTCAAAGAGCATACTGAGCATCTTTCTCTTTGACACCATGTCTGAAATCCCACGTGATCTGTCAAATACTAATGCATGAAAATCCTAACCTCAAAAGAATCACCCTTTAAATATATTTTTAAGCAAAATCCGACGCACATGCTAATGTTGGCTTGCAAACATTATAACGAGCTGCCTAATGCAAATGGTAATTGTTATTGTCAACTGCCCTGTATATTCAATAATAAGATAAAGTCTACAAGAATAAAACAATAACCGAACATACGATAGGGCCGTGTTGAAGTTCAAGAGGATGGGCACCAGTTATTCTGAGCGCCGTAAGATTCTCAAATCTGGCTATCATCTTCTAACGGAATAGGAGGAAGTCAAATAGCCATATGGCAGAATGAAACAGGATGTCACATGAACTAATATTAGAGAGTGCAAGTCCGGTAGAATTTAGGCGAGAGAAGTTTAAATTATGGTCACCAGGCACACACAGAAAGATCGACGGGCGGGATAAAATTCAGAGGACTTGTTAGGACTCATAGAAAAAAAAGCCTTAAATAAATCAAATCCTGGGAATAGCCTATTGCTTTTTTGTAGTTTTATACTAAAAACCAATATCATAAAATTTTTTGCAATTAAATTTTTACTTGAATTAAAAATACCAATTGAATTGATTCAACAATTTTTTATATAAAACAACAATTAATGAAAACACACAAAAATGCTGTGAAAAACACCAAATGTGGATTAGTCGAATCTAACCCATTCACTATTAAATTAGTTATACAGTCCTGTCCGGTTTACTATAGTTTTTCTTACATTTATTTCAAAAGGTATCATGCCTGTTCCGGTGCATGACAATTTTGCGAATTGACCTTTTTGCAAATTCTGTTTACACGAATTCGCAAACTTTGGCCGAATCGCTCCATATTTGAGCCTGCGAATTCATATTTTTCACTACGACAAATTGCGAAAAAAACTGGGAATAATTACTAGTACCAATCAAGCCCATATCGAAAATCTATTATTCCGCAAATCCAATCTGTTAAAGCTCTCAGCGTATCATGAGTTTTTCTATCCCGAAAGTAATGATAGGATTTACTGAGATGCTCGGCCCCCTATAGTTGTTAGATTTTTGACCCTCAAGGGCTAGTAGAATGAGTAGACAATTTGTTTCCTTTTGTTATTGCGAAGAAAGCAAAAGAATGGTGGTTCAACAAAAAGAAAAAATCAGCGGGCACAAAATTAATCACCCATGAAAATAGGATTTTTCTTCAATAGGAAAACTTAAGAAAAAGGCAGAATAAACAATAGCCTTATGACTTTAAAGGGAGACATTATCACAACAAGGGAATAGGAAACAACAACAAGGCCTTCTATTGGCACAACTCTAATGTTTGCCATGACTTTTATTCTTTCGGTCGGACTTTAAGGTAAATTTTCAAATACATTTGCGTTTTGTTGGCTTCCACTGGAAGTTATCCCTTAAGCTTGTTAATAATGGATTAAAGAAATATTTTAAATTTTTTGCTTTTTTAAATATTAATTATTTTTTCTTGTTATTTAATCATTTTGTTGTTAATAAAACAATCTTAAAAACTAAATAAATTACAATGTTTTGGAAAAAAGTTGGGGAGGCGAGGGCTTTACAAATGTCTATTCACATGAAATAATCATACTAGACTTAATATTAAAAAAATCAATAATGAGTGGATTTAAAAAGTTTTGGATGGCCTGACTGTGTTGGCTGTCTTATTGGCTCTCCTCATCTCATCGATTTCTCATTTATTTAAAGCTTTTTTGGTTTGTTAATTTATTGTTTCAATCTGTTCAACAAGTAGATTGGAAAACATTTGTGGAAGACTTGTTTAATGTGTGTCAATGGTTTGTCATTTACGATGCAGCTGGAAAATTACCAAGGGCGCCATACATTCTCCTCATCCTCTTCGTCTACATCAATTAACTGGATAATCAATGCTGGGTGTACTTTGGCAGTTGTCAAATCAAAAGTGGCATTGCTTCCACTGCCCACACTGAATTGGGACTGCTACTTGTAGCTGGAAACAGGTGAAATGGGTACAGTATTAATGTTGACCCTTAAATGTGGGAGCGGCTAATCTGGACAGATAAGGCGAGTAATCAATGGCCAATGATGGTTTGACTGGTGGCTGCAATTGATTTAGTCTTGCCCAAATGTTCATCAGTTGTGTGCCCAAGCTAACATTTACTCCAGGCAATTTCGGACAAGGATCGGGATACTTCATTAACAGCAGTGTATATATCCAGAGCGGAAACCTCAGATTTGAGACATTGTATTCGATGAACCATTTGAGCTTTGGCTAAAGGCGAGTGTTTTTCATCTTTTGCAAATGGGTAACAGTTCTAATTCCAAAATATTCTGCTTTCTCCAATCTTGTTACATGTTCGCTTCCATTCCAAATGTGGCCACATCAAATGCTTTCCAATTCATCAGGCACTTGTTAATGCGAGCTCGGCGCTTACGTTCCAGCATAGGCCTTCATTACTTTGCGGTATTGGTAGTTTTGACATTCCGAATTTAGTAAGACATTTTGAATTAAATGTGTAAGGAATTTTAAAAAAAAACTCTTGAGTTGTTATCGCTTTGAAGAGCGTAAGGCGTTGTGTGAGTACAAATCTCGTTGCTGGCCTTTTATATCTGGGCTACGAAAACGAGCCATACTCAAATCACCCTTTATCAACGTGGGTTTCTCTCTGATGGAATCTTATACACGGAAACTCTTTGAAATTCTCCAGAAGCCCATCACACTTTTAGGAACAAGGAGAAGTGTGCTATCGTGCAAGACAACGAAGCAACCCCCTTATAATTGAATGTCCGTCCAATCTATTTGAGCGCTTCGTGTCCTTGCATTTCTTATGTTACACCAGTGTTGTGTGAATGTTTCTTTGGACTCAATATGCACCTTATTGTTAGTCCTGGCTTGTGCTGTTTGCGTGTGTGTATGTGTATTTATGGGCTGTTTACCTTTAAGGAGGGAAATTAATGCAAAGGCATGTCATTGACAGCCAGGACCTCTTAGCCAACGTGGGAAAAACTTTCCTTTCAATATTCTCACGCAGTTTCGTCGATCATTCTGCTTCACCTGGCCACGAGTAAGGAGAAATTCTATCAACCTCAGTTTTTCCATTGTCTCAAAGCCTGGGAATATTTTTCCTGCCTGCTCGGACAATCTCGGTTCCTTGAGTAAAGGAATCATCGACAGCTGTTCGCCTTATTTATTTTCTTGGACAATATATGCTTCAGGAATCTAATTTGTTTTCCTGGCTTGATTGTGCAAGCAATGCAACGGCACTTTGACGTTGGGTACTTACGGCCTTAACAAAGTGATGGCCGGATAGATGATATGAGCGTTAGCGAACGATAGAGCGTGTGTTTTGATGAGTCCTTGTAATTGTTGCCTTATGATGCTTTACTGTGGTCATACACATTGTTTTCTTTCGCTCCTTAGTCCTGTGACAGGGGTTTATTTTGCTGTACAGGGTTCTGTATTTTGGGTGAGCTTAACTCGTGTTTTACGTCTGGACTGACCGTGTTCTGATCCAATATTGGAATGGGAGTTCTGTGGCATCTAATGTATGGTTTGGTGTTGGTCTGACCCATGGGGTGTAAATGATATGTGAGGATTTTTTTTGGCACATATATCGACCTTCGGCCTTGTTTTAGTTTTGAAATATGAACCACAACATTTCAATTTACATTACCCAATGAGGAAACAGCAAATCGCACCCTTGATTTACATTGTCACAACTAGAAAATTGCTATTACCCAAGTGATTTTCAAAGCACTTAAAAATGAAATTAGGATAGTATTATAAGGTTGACGTTGACATTTTATAAGAAACACCTTAACTCCACACTGCCAACTTAATTCATTTGGATCAATGTAGGCATTGTTTTCCAAAAAAAAGCTTTTAGACTGACCAAAATAAGCATTGCAAAATGTTACATTTGAATTTACGACTTATCATAAAAGTTCAAAGCCACCGCCGTGCAAGTTCGATATAAGTATATATCGAAAAATTTGACCGTGAATATAATAAAATAAAGTGAAATTTTAGAAGAACACAATTTTTATACAAAAATTAGAAAACAAATTTATTTTAATATTATTGAAAATTTTAATTAAAAGAAATTTTATAATTCTTTTTTATTATTTTTCTTCCAACTTTTGATCCGATTAGTATATCTTTGCTATAAGGAGTAAATAAAAAACACTTTTTGGTTAATCTTTAAATTAGATAAGAGATATTAAGTATTAATTAAAGTTAATGATATAAAATCCTAAAATATAGCCAAAGAAATATTTAAAAGTAGAATGTGCGCAAAAATAAAATTGAAAAATTAAAATCGGCCACGAAGTGTGCGTGAATAAAAAAATATAAGCTTATATTTCACTAAAGCTTATTTAATTCTATTTTAGATCATGGAATTATTACGATTTAAGAAAGTTTTATGATTTCATAATTTTTTAGCGTACGTTAGGTGAATTAACTAAAACAGAGGAAAAACTTTACACAAATGGCACTAAAAACATTTTTGCAATATTGAATACCATTTTTTTCTTCAAACAACGAAATTTTTTTAATAGGTGAACTATAATTTTGTCTAATAAATTTTCTTGAATTTGTCGAAAATTATTTACTATTTTTTGTGAAATCGGCGAGGCACTAATATTTTCTAAAATTAATCGACTTTTTTCACAAATTAAATTTAAAATTCTCCTTTGTGGTTCACTTTTTTCAGTCTTATATTGCAGAACTGTGATAGTGCATGAAGAAAAAAGACGAATTATATGAAATTTGTCTCCTTGTATCAAGTACCCAAAACTCAAATTTAGAAGAGAATTGTATCTTAAAGGTATCCTTTCTTCAATTCGCCACTTCTTTGGCTCGGAATCAATACCAAATCATTAGCTGCATTTTTTTTACTTTCGAAACTTCTGTTATGTTGATTTTCATTTCGTGAATATTGCATGTGAGTTATTTCCATACATATCTGTGACGAGTAAACATTTCCCTCGTAAATCTAATTGAGGGCTGAATGCAATTTTATCTCATGCCACCACCTCCATTTCAAGAATAATGATCCTTGATTAAGGTTTTTTGAAAAATTTTAAAAATGGAAAATTCAATGAAAGAGCATCAGATTATGGTAGTTTATTTTCCAACAGTTTCTAATTTCCTAGGTTAGGATGGGTTTTTTTCCTTACAATATATTATTTATTTAAAAAAGTCACGGTCATTTAGCTCGAAATCAATGTCAAAATGCTTAATGAAAATCGAAAATCTTTGAACCTAGCAACGTTTTTTTTAGTGCATCCCTTGCATGCAAAAAATTCCACATCAGTTTTTCTTAATACCAGCGTTCGTGGTTCCATAAATTTATTGCCTAAGGATTAATACATTCTAAACGATACTGTCTTGAAATTCATCTATCCGACCGCGAGCCTACACACAGCGGATTCAAATGCATGCAGTTTCATTCCGGGAAAATATGTTTCTTCTTCTAAATCGCTAACACACACTGAAAAAAATATTGTCGTGAGGTCAAGATTTCATGTCTTAAAATACGAAATACAATTGCTTAGCGATAGAAGACGCATTTTCTCTAAAATAAAGTTATTTTCCTTGTCCAAAAGTCGATACACTTTTCAATGAAGTCGTATTGTCCTTATAATTAAGTGATTTGACTTAAAAATGTATCTTAACATGAAAGAAAAAATGTATAGGCTAAAGTCAACTGACTTAATAATTCAGAAAAATTCTTAATTTATAAATGAAAATTGTCTTTTTGCATCTTGACTACAAAGCAAAAAATCGTTCAAATATAGGAACAAGCTTTAATTTTAAAGACGTTTTTTACTTTCAAACATAGCATAATTTCTACTGAAGTCGAGTCCTAATTTGGAAAAAAAGTTGCCGTTAACTTCGTTTTTAAAGGACTTTGATAGCATATGAAGAAAAAAGCTGAGAAGCGAAAATTTAAAATTTGCTTCTAGAAGCAACACACAAAAACTAAATTAAAAGAGAATTTGTGTCTTAAAATATATCCTTACTTGTATCTCCGCTTCTTTGCTCGGAATCAATCCAATTTTTTAAAGTAAAGACAAAATCTTTGACCGAGTATGCTTTTTTTTCACTGCATGAACTTGTTGTTTAAAGGCGTGTTTTTAACGGCAGAATATGTACCCCGTGCTTCTTTTTAAATTTGAACTACTATTTCAAATTTAAATTTTTAATTATTACTACAATTTTGTTGTTTTTTCATAAGTTTATTAAATATATATTTTTTATTATATAGTTCACTTGAAGATCGTTGATTAATGAATGAAATATTTTTACATCTAACTTATTAATATAAAATTAAAGCTTTTAATATACTTTTAAAATAAAATACTTTTTTCATATTGTAACGGAGAATCGTTTACTTGTACCAATCCATAGCAAGCTTAATTCCTATCACAATATATCACAAAAATATGGGGAAGAAATTGTTTAAATATCTATACAGAAAAAAAAAAATAACAATAATTGTTTGTGTAACCTATAGACTAATAAAGCTTCTTAATTATGAGATAGCCACAATAAATTCGTTTCATTCCAGGATAACATTTGTTATTGTTTTTGTTCTTTTACCAAGGACGCCAGACATCCTCATCTTTCGACGGTACCATTGGCTGATGTTCTTCTTCCACATCACGTAATAAGGGTTGTGAGCTGGAGCTATTAGTAAAAAGTTGTTGTTTCAAATCTTTTAACTGAAATCCCAAATGTTTCATTAGTCGGGTACCAAAGCCTCGGTCTATACCCCGAACTGAGGAGAATATCTTAGATACTCAAATGCTGCTTGAGTATAACCTCACGAAATTTCTTCCACATTCAAGTGCTTTTTTGTAGGTGGTTGATATATATCCATCCTTTTGATGATTCCTTAAATAGGATACTGTCATTCTCGAGTATATCGGCCTTTTCCAATTTGTTAACATTTCCCCTTTGCTCTTCCATAGTATCCACAATTAATTCTTTCAATTCTTCCAAATAAAGATTCATACGAGCTTCTACGTTTTCTTTCAATAATGGTTTGGTTACTTTTGCGATAGTGTTGGTTTTAGTCATAAATTTTTGTCCATCCACAGCCATTATGGTCCAGAGAAAAGATTGTGAATTGATTGATGGAAACGACCACGAAAACCAAGGTAATGTGTAGGGATAAATAAAATATTAGCAAGTGTTGTTTACTGTACGGTAGCTGAGTTAAATGATGTTGCCCCTAAGCTAAAACGATCCTTTATGTACTAGCCGCAGAATGCTCACAGGTTTGGGACTGAAGAGACAGCTACACTGTGGATTGTAGCAAATCACAGAGAGTAGTTATGCCATGCGAGAGTGTGTTTCTGATTTGTGGCAAAGCGCACAAGTATTTTACTTGGAGTACGGTTGCATGCCTCGATACAAACAACAGCAGCAGGTATCTCCAATCCACCCTTATTAATTTGGTCAAAATAACTGGTATGCAACCTGTCCTTTTCGTATGAATATTGAGAGTCGTCCCTCTGCATAATGGAATAAACAGAGAAATCTCTTCCGTTTGCCTTTAGGGTGTACTTTTATGTTTAGTCTGCTCTGTTTAAATGGACATACAAAAATATAAAACTGTACATGGAGTTAATATAACATAGAGATTGATTCTCGAAGTCTAGGGTGCCTATGAAACAACATCAGATTTAATGAAGAGGTAATTAAATCACAGTGTTTCGATTTCAAATTTATCAAAAGAACAAAAAAAAAACAATTTTATGCATCTAGCCTTAAAAAGTGTTTAGCAATGATTAGGACACAGTATACCAAATTTCACAAACTTCTTTTAAATTGCAACCTTTATAAATATTGATCTTCTTGCTTTTATATATTTTCGCGATATTTTTTTTAGTGTTCGCAAATTCGAAGGCTTACAATGCAATTTAAGTTCACAATATGGCAGCTCCAAATTGTCTGCAAAGGATGATGAGTTACATGTACATATTTACAAATTAGTTTCGGTGTTTTCCAAACTATTCAC
>PGFW01020017.1:7547-18931 GCA_003123925.1 Haematobia irritans
TCCAAAATGCCCTCCCAAAGAATTCTTTATTTTAACTGCACAGGAAGTTCATTTGAGTCAATTTTTTTATAACTCGCTTTTTTCATATTTTTAATGGGAAATTTTAAAAACAGTTTAAAAATTAATAAAATAGTGCAATTTTTTCCAAAGAAAAAATGCTAAATCCTTTCTAGAAAAATTGCGAATTTTTGAAAATATTTGATGTCAAACGTTCCAGACAAGCGTTATAATACCTCACACCTTAAGAAGTGATGCAAATTCAGTACAACGGCTGTCGAAATGGTGGACATCCGTCCTATGACAAGCCCATGTTAAAATCATCACTTCTGCGCCAATTTTGCACCACTTCCGTATCTAAACCGAACATTGTCACTACTCTTTTTTGGCGACGCTTTTTTTGCTGGGATGTTAATGTGACTGGTCCCTTTCATAAGTATCGGCCAGAACTGGGGCTGGTTCATACACACCAGAGACTAGTTCTGTACTTTCTTTCGCATTTTTACTTTGATTTATCTGTTAAAATTTTGATTTTTAAACTGTAATAGCTCATTCACATTAGGCTCGAAATCTACTAAAAGTGGATTTGAATACCGTTTTTTATAAGACAAAATGACAGTTAAATCTAGTTAAACTAATTTTGAAAGTGCACCAATACATCTGTATAGTAATGGTAGCCATACGTGAGCCTACATTTGCTAATGACATTTCCGTGGTAAGCACCACTCTATTCGCACAGACGCCATGCTACCTACCGAGGGCATAAACCCCTCTGTGTGGTTAATCATATTTTGCTGGTGGTGTAGAGAACCCTGCACAGAGAAAATTTCAATTTTCAATGAAAATAGCAGATAATTGAAAAAAAACAGTTGAGTAACTCAGAAACAGAAAAGAATCAGACAGCGGATATTAGCAGGGAAATATTAAAACCGCAATCGTTCAAGCATTGCATCTAAATTTAATTGCCAAATATATAGCCCGTTTAATATGAGTGTTATGTACACACACACACACGCGCGCGTGTTTATTCGCACATTTGTGAAAATTAGTTTTCGACAATTCTACTAACCACAATTACCGCAGAAACAAAATTCATAACTGACATTGAAAAGTAATGACTGCCATTCATTGGTCCATTTTGAATATCCATAGTGATTGCAAGCATGATGTCATGAATTCCAAACGATAGCCTCCAGCTCTCTCCAGACATTCAGATGCCAACAAATTCGAGATTATGTTTTGCTAACACCTTAACCAGCCAGCCAGCCAACCAGTCAGACATGCTCAAGCGCTGAACTATGAAGGTGTTCGGAAAGTACTTTCGAAGTAATTACTTACTATTTATTGGTTTTCATGGCCGATTGCAATGCAAACGATTCGATGCAATAAACAAATTGATGAAAGTAGCAACCATGGAGTGCTCCATGCCCTCCATCTGCTCAACAACAAGCCAACAGTCATTTAGATATTGGATTGCAAAATAGAAGCCAATATCGATATTAGCACTCTGACCCTCCCACACGAGTAGCCCATTCCCATGTCCTAACCAGAGTGGAAACACAACTTGGATATATCAGCTACCGAACGATGGGCACATGTCCACTGCCCACCACATACATGGACATCGGCCTTTTACTTGTGACAATAACAACGTGTCACTAGCTGGCTGGTTGGTTGTATCCTTTTTTTGTCCTGTGGTTACGACCATTAATGTTACGCAGAAACGAGCCTCGCTGCCAGGTCTACCACAGTGACCAACGAATAATCATTTGTTTGTCAAAGTGTCACACACCAAAAAAACAGGGCGAAATATGAAAATGAAATTAAGGCCATTCTGACTGTCCTTTATCCTTGACGGAACTGCAACTATCTGCTCTAGTGTGTGTGTGTGGGTGTGTGCGTATGCAGCGATTGTTATCCAGTTGTATTCTTATAAACATCCATGGTAGATTTCCTATTGGCTCGGCTAACCAACAAGCAGTGCAAGGCGAATTGGTTTGCCTAACCACAAACAGACTATTAAATGTTTCCAACTGAATGGACAGCCTTGTTAATTTGGTAGTTGGCTGACTGCACTTCATGGCTTGACATATTCAAGAGACGTTTCTTTGCAATGCCTCAGAAGTATGGAAATGAAAAATTTCCCAGTAACTTCCAATTCGAAGAAGGAATTGAAAAACGGCGAGAATTTTTCAGCTCTAACAATGGTATGGTAATGTAATTTGGATGAGTCAAAATAACAGGGACCTACTAAGGATGTTTTGGGGGGAGAGGTGAGCGAAATTCTCTTCTTGTTTTGAAATTAAACCAACTTTTAACAAAAGACAAAAACAAATTTAGTCAACGCCTTTATGGCCACGGCCATGCTTTAATCTCGCAATATTCAATCTCTCGCTTTTGTCCAACACCTGTACTCATCAACTGCTGACAAAGTTGACGACCACTGGACACTATCATCTGGCGTGTTATTCACTGACACATGGAACATTTACAGCACACTAAAGTACCCATGGCACCAAGAGCAGCTACAGGATTTCATTAGGTAAGTAAACCGCAAGCCAAAGCAGACTGGATTTGTTTATGGAGTTCGCAGTGCCAAAATCAGATGAGAAAGAGTTGTTAGTACACAGTTGGTACATCAAGAAATTACATGGGGCAGAATCGTGCATTTGCAAAGGTGTCCTGACCTACAAAAATACTTTAACTGGATCCACGACACATATGCCAAAACAAGCTATACATGCAAATTCTAGTGTTCCAAACCTCAGATAAAACGAGTTTCTCTCTGGAGGCTCCAAAATTCCAATTAATGTAGGGATCGAATAAATCACCCCTTTTAAATTTCCACACTTCACAGAATAAACAATCACCAAAATATTTCCAATTAAATAGAAGGTTGTTTGAAACTGAAAACGTAATAAATTTGAAAATTAAATGACACAATCAACTTCTTACGAACATTTTCATGTGACTTCGTTAGGCTTTAACTGCCAGTTATCAAAAAGGAAATTGAAAAGATTTTTGTCTCGGGTTAATTTTAGGTTATAAATTTTTTAAGACAGAAAATTAATTCGAGTTATTTGCTTCTGATCACACGATCTTATATATGTCGTTTTTATATAGATTTTTTCGGTCATAATATGAGATATCCCAAACCAATGCCTAACTGGAAGTGATGGTATCTCTACATTTTGAGGCGTATTGTTTCTGAATTTGAACATATTTCAATTTAGTGGAGTGATATTACTGACATCTATGCCAAACTGGACTTTTAGATCTGAATCTAAGACTATCGTGTCGACTTTAAAGACGACGACGTTTGAAGCAAGTGAACGTTACGATGAACTACATGTGGAAAGTATTGCATAAATGTATATGGGGCTTAATATAATAATCTGGACCGTGGAGATGGGATTCCATAAATAGAAAAGAATTGCAATGATTATATATTTTGCAGGTTTTAAGGTACATAAAGATTACATAGGACAAATAATGAGTAAAATTGTTAGCTAATAGTCATCCAGAAATAGCCTTTTCGACAGATAGACTGAAAGTCGAAATTTTTGTATTTGTAAAAACGATCAATTTTTTTGAATAGAGTCCTAATCAATTTTGTAAAATTCGACTAAAATCGGAACTTTGAACAAAATTCGAAAAGTCGCATTTAACATTGGTGGGCGCATGGTGTCAAATTGGTTTACTTCGCATACGAATTTTTCTAATTTTGAGTTATGTATATCGAAATTTCCTATTGGTATATATATGTTAACTGGGGCTGTTCAGTTTAATTTTATTCGGATAGATTCGAAAATTAAATAATTAATGAAAGTTCTTATCAAAAAATAATAAAAGTTTCATACTTTAACAATATACATGTCTTAATTACATGATGTACTTGAACCCTGGTATGGCTCCCAGATTAGGGCCTAGATTATGGTTAAAAATTATCTTAGCTAATACTATCTCAATTGAAGAATTCTGAAAAGTAAACTAAATGGCTGAAATTATATCAAACAATTAAATAAAATTTTAATTTAACTATACTATGTCTCGATGTAAGAACTCGGTATATCTCTACACTCAAAAAAAATATTGACCTATATGAAGATATGCAACTTAAATTTTAGGACTCGAAATTTACCAGTGTAAGGACAAAAATTCTTTAAAAATAATGACATTTAATTAAAAGAAAGTTTTAATCTTGCTTCAAAAATTTTTTCATTAAATTTAGGACACAAATTTGAAATTTGGTCCTCTGTTAAGTTGGAGATCTTTGATAAGGCTAATTTCCTTAAATAAAGAAAAACATTTTTTATTTAAAGAAATCGTCTTTAATTTCAACTGACACATTGAACTTTAAGATAAAAATGACTTCAAATATATCTAAGAACTTATTTTAGGATTTGATTTTGTTTTTTTTTACATTAAGAAAACAGTTTTTACTTTGGAGTACTTGTAATTTGGATTTAAACTGGACTTTTGTTGTAATGAAATACCTTTATTAATATATCCGCTAATATGCGGAATCAAAATATCGATGAATGAGATTCTGTATCAATTTTAATCATTTTATCGATCCTAGATTTAAAGCCAGGGAGGTCCGTCAAAGATGT
The DNA here is from genome assembly GCA_003123925.1 of Haematobia irritans. NCBI lineage: Eukaryota > Metazoa > Arthropoda > Insecta > Diptera > Muscidae > Haematobia > Haematobia irritans. The sequence continues at coordinate 12,158 of PGFW01020017.1, forward strand.
CTTTTTTTTAAGAAGCCGCTCTTGCTCGAATCAATACCAAAATCTGAAAGGAAGGTCAAAATCTTTGGATCCAAGTAAACTTTTTTTGAGTGTAGAGTATGGTAAAGTCGACTAAAAATTTTTTGGTAAAGCCAAGACATTTTTCTTAACCTTTCACTACCTGAAAATAAACTAAGGTTAAAACTTTAATTTCATTTCTGTTTTTACTAGTACTAACAGCATGCTAAAACAAAAATTGTCATGTTGAGTGATCCACTCAAGTTACTGTCAAGAGCTATGTTATGAGCTTGTTCATGAAAACTTATATCTGAATTGTACGCAAAGGCCTTACGGAAAATAATTTATTTGGCTATAATATTTTTCAAAGTGTGAGGAAAATACAAAAAGAACCCGTAAAAGTACGTCAGCTTATAGTTTTTTTAATAAATGTCCAATTTACTAGAAATATTACAGTACAAAATTGTCTCAAATTTTCCATTTTTCGTTATTGTTAAGAAGTTAATAAAAAATGGCATTTAGACCGTCACAAATGGAAATATTTATAGCTTTATTAGATTAACACCTCCTACTTTAAAATAGCATCGAGAGAATAAAGCGAAAACTAAGTGGCAAAATAGAATTTGGCCTGTCGTTTTCGATGTCCTCTAAGTGGACATCGGTAGTGAAAGGTTATATCAAAAACACCCTTTTCCTTTTTCGGTAAATTCTTCTCCCATCTTTTCTATAACGTTACAAGTGGTAAACCGAAGAGCTTAAAGTCTTGAAGTTGGAATTGTTATGAAACTTCTTCCTTTGTATTTTCGTGCTGATTTAAAGAGCTCTGAGTTATTAAAATATGTAAAAGAAATTTTAAATTATTTTTTAATATCCAGAAAAACTCCTACATTCTTCCTCTGCTTTCGACTACAGCAAGTATGCAATAAATTCAAACTGAAGACTGAAGACAAATTACAATGAAAATGTTTTCTAAATTATTGTATCCAAGGCTTAATGCTAAATTTAATCTATAAAGTTATTTTTTCAATGTGTAGGATGAAGTGAATAACTTTAAGATGACAAGCGGTCCTACTCTAGTCATTTGTTTTTTTTTTGGTTGTTTCGTCCTTTCTTTTTGTCGCCTCGTTTCGATGGAGTGACAAAACTGACACTGAATAAGACTTCATTCATCTAGATGGCGCCTTCAAAGAAAAAATTTTTCCCAAAGTCACCTAACGACTTTTTTTCCAGGATACCATATGCCGTTTGGTCCCTATTGTTTCATAAGAATTGTGTAAAAAACCATGAAATGTTTGTTAAAATAAGCCTTATTAGTAATGCAAACAATTTTGATTTTATTTCTATGTTCTACGGCGGCACCATCACCATCATTCCACTTTGTCCTCATCACCCTCATCTAGGTCCAACACCGACATCATCGCCCAGGTTCTGCATGGCTGCACCACAAATAATGTGTAAAATAATAAGCGAGGATACGAAACTGTTCGGCACAAAGACCTGTGTTTTCCCAGAGTTTTTGGGACGAAATAAAATTTACAATCTTATCAGTTGGTTTAATGGTCTTGACACTTACCTTGGCAATTTTATGTGCGAAGGTTCTTTGTTACCCATTTTTTGCATTTAAGATGGTTTCTTTTGTAAAACTCTCTAACAAATATTGAAACTGTGGGAACCATTGTCACATATGAATGTTTACTGAATATTGGAGGAGTACACATTTATATTATTTATAATGGAAAATAAAATAGTGTATTCTACAGGACTCCTGGGAAAATGGAAGTTATTAATACGCATGTATGTTACACTGAACAAAAAGCAAACTGTTTAAGGGCAAAGTAATTATTCCATTTTAATACCAAAGTCATTGTAGATACCAACCTTCAGTCTTCAGAGATAGCAACACAAGACGATTTACGAAATAAGTAAATGTTAATCACTCTGTGGGAGCCACCGTGGTGCAATGGTTCACTGCAATGTGGACCGCCGTTCGGACTCGGCTATAAAAAGGAGGTCCCTTGTCATTGAGCTTAGCATGGAATCGGGCAGCACTCAGTGATAAGAGAGAAGTTCACCAATGTGGTATCACAATGGACTGTATAGTCTAAGTGAGCTTGATACATCTGGCTGCCACCTAACCTAACCTAATCGCTCTGTTTATTTATTTTTTGTTTCTTTCGTTCATTCTGTGTGGTTTTAAGATTCAATATTTATTTTATGTTATTTTTTAATAAGATTGGAAAGCAATTTTTGCTTAGCATAAAAGATTTTCTACTTGACCAAAGTCGACCAAATTTTATTAATTGCGCTATGTCTTTAGAGTTAGGGGATTTAACTATAGAGTCAGTGCAATATACAGTAACAGACGAACGTAGGCAGTTTTACTCCTGAACAGCAATTCAACGCAAAATATTGAAGAATAAAGAAATCTAACACGTATAAAAGCGATCTCAAGTTTGAATAATATTTTCTATTTGATACAAATAAAAGATCGAATAAAATAAAACATTCATAGTTGTATATTTAAATAAAACTAAGGTGGACTTGAATGTAAAACAATTATTCAATATTATTGAAATTGTCCTTAATTTGGATGATGTATTTATTAATTTGGATGATGTATTTACTAAACTTAGGTGGACTTGAATGTAAAACAATATTCAATATTATTGAATTGTCCTTAATTTGGATGATGTATTTTACTAACAGGTTGGCTGATAAGCCCCGTCTGACACATAGATGGCGTCGTTAGTATTAATACATATTATTTTTATTATACTACCAACCTTCAAAAGATTCGTGTCAATATTTTGACGTCTGTAAGTCAATTAGTTTGTGAGATAGAGCGTCTTTTGTAAGGCAACGTTTGTTGTGGTATTTTGCTACATAAATAAAATAATTTATTTACTTGTTTATGATTCTTTAAGGCTCGTCTGAAACGTTTGACTTCAAATTTTATAAATTCTTACTATGTTTTTAACTTATTTAAAACAAAAAAATTTAAAATTACCCATTAAAAATATGAAAACGTCGAGTTGTAAAAAATCGAATTAAAAGAACTTGCTCTGTAGTTAAACTAAAGAATATCTTTTGGAGGACATTTTTGGAAGAGCTTTTAATGTTGCGCCTTTAGAAGAACTTCCAAATTTTTTTTTGCTGGAGGCGACGTGTTTCAAAATTTTATTTTAAGGGCGCACGTAACATGGCATTTTTTTGTACTTGAAAACGGGCTCGAATTTTGAATATCATATTATGTTTTAGTAAAGTCTTTGAGCTATTACATAGCGCAAACAGACAAAACAAAAAAACAATGAATTGTGATCAGTGCCCTAATATCAAGTACGCCAAATCTAAATTTAAAAGTGAATTGCATCGAACCATCAAAAGTATAGACAAAATCTTTGAAACTGGGCAAGATCTTTTTTTGGTGTATGTTGATCTCTACTCCAAAAGCGTGGACAATTAGTGATTTTTGATACTAAGATATTTAATTAAATCACATTGTTAAACTTTGTTTTGATGAACTTTTTCATTGAAATGAAAATGGTCGTACTTAAATAGAACGACCTCCCAATAAACCTTTCCACTTATTCCATAAATTTTTTTCGTAATTTATTTGTTTAAATATAAAAACTTAACATTTGCAAACTGATTTCTTAAGACTGGAAGTGATGTATGCAATCTATAGTTGGTAACAAATACAAACTTTGCTCAGGTTGGTGGTATCAACAATTTAACAAAATGCAGAAGAATTCTATTCACAAATCTGCTATATATTGCAACTTTTAAATGAACCCAAAAAAGCAACACGAATTAATACCACGTTCTCCAAAGAAACCATAAGCATCTATGTATCTCTGTTAAGATGCATTTACTATGAGGCATCGGAAATTAACGAAGGCCTTTATAGAAACTCAAAAAAGATAGTTAGTTAATTAAAATATAAATTCTCACTAAAGGATTTTTGAAATTGATTCCAAACTGTATTTTAATAAAGAAAGTGTGGGGAATCTGTTAAATTGATTTTTTTGGACAATATCAATAAAGCTAACTCAAGACGAGTTAAATGTTAAATTTAATGATGCCATTTTTTTTTATTGAAAATCAAAAAAATGTTTGTCATGGATGCTAAAAATCCTCAAAATAAATATTAGCCTAGATTTGTAGCAGATTCTTCTTTTAGCTAAAGACTAAATATCTCCTTTAATTTAAAGGTTATCTCTGCCTCACGTAAGACCACTTTTGTGGCATTAGAATTAAAATTGGGTTATTGATAGGGCCCCCAGTTACAATTCCCAGTAAATTGCATACTCCTGTGAGAAAATAACCCCACCCTATCTAAGTTTGCTTTTGTTGTGTATGATGTCACAATGCTAAAGAATTTACAATTGAAAGTTTTTGCTCTAACTAATGCCGCCGGAGCAGTTCTTAATCGGAGATACATCGTACCCTTCCTACCTCTTCCTTAAAAGGAAACTGGCTGGTAACCGAAGAAAGTGCACTTGACTTCCGGTTACCGAAAAAAGGCAGAGTTTTTGTGCATGGCTCAGCCAGGACATGTTGATAGTGGCAACATTGTGTACCACGTTTGACTGCCAACAAACCTCACGAACAGTTTCCTTGTGGCTGAGGCGGCGACACATGCAGCGGCTATAACTTTTAAACCAAATAGCAAAGCGTAAACTTTTTAAGTAAAATGGAAGAACTAAAATGAAGAGGTCCCAAAATCCATCTCCTTGCCCCGCATATATTTCGTTGTGCCTTGTTGACTCCTGGGTCGTTTAAACGTTTCAATTTCACTTTTGGGTAAACTTTTTCCAAGCAACAATGAAAGATTTAATTTTAGGATGTCAAGTTCCGAATGCCATTGAAATGATGTTGCTTTTGTGAGTGTAGGTAGCAGCAAATAATCCCATACAAATTCCATTTCAATTAAATTATTGCCAGCAAAAGAATCTCGAGGGAATTTCTACGACCATTGCTTTGGCCAGTGGATTTTAGGAACAAACTTGATTTCGTTTTGGATTGTAGGTGACCATAAGTTGATGAAACATAGACACCTGCCAGTTGCAACGTATATCAGTGAGATGTGTTAGGTGTGAGATGGTGTGTCAGTTGGTATTTATCCTTCGTTGGTAACCAACGAACTGAATCTCATCAGATGCCATCAACATTGCGTCGCAACAAAGTTAACAGGCTCTCGACCACAAAAGACCACACCCTTAGTTTTCCAGCGACATGCCAGTCCTTTAATGTGAGGCTTAAGAAGTGCAGGGGATTGAATTCAACTAGACATGCAGACATGACTAGAAATGACCCCCTAAAATGTATGTAGTCTTCACTAGGGTGTCTGGTTTTTGTGGAGAATTGTCCAAAACACTTTGCTTTCATTGCACTCCACCCGAAAACTTTTAGTATTTGTGGTTACCAGTGATGGGAAAGGTACAGTAGTTGCCACATTTGTGGTACATTAGTATCAGTAATGGTTCCCTATTTTCAGGATCAGCGGTTCAGGATCACTTTTGAATTATACGTGTATATAAAAGCGGCAGCCGGATTTATTTCTGCCTCACTTAGACATTCAGTCCATTTGAAAGACGTTGGACCTATGGTCGTTAGCTTATCTTCTTCGGGTGGGGTTCGCAATTCGATTATGAAACTTATAAAATAATTGTTACAACCCCTCAGAGATACATTTTTTCTCATTCAATCAAGAAATTAATTGATCCAACAATTTTTTTATTGAAATATTTTTTTTTTATTTTGATGGCAAAACTCAATTAATGTTTTTCTTGAGACATTAATTATTTACAACCATTTTCATGTATCTCCGTTAGACTTTAACTCCCAGTTAGCAGAAAGTAAAATCAAATATCTTCTCTCCGGTTAACTTTAACTGAAAAATTTTTAGCAGTTAAGTTCCTAACTGGCATATGGAATATATAGACAAGATGACAGACATGTCCATAGTACGGTTTAAAAGTTCGTTAGCTAACGTAGCACTAACGGAGCTTCTTGAAAATGGGTGTTTTAATTTCTTATCCCTCTTCACACATTTTTGGATTGATTCAATTAAAAAACGCCTATTTATTTGAGCGAAACTTTAATGAGCCAATATATTATATATAAAATAATTATTTCCGAGGAAAAATTTCATATTATTGCTTGGAAATATTTTTTAATAATTGTTGTTGTTGTTTTTATTGAAGCTTAAAACCATGCATTGACTAAACTACAAGTGTAGCTTAACCAACAGAGGAAAAGAATGTTTGTCAAATTTATTTGGGCAAAGCCCTATAGACTGCAAGATGGTTGGATGGACGCACGTTTCGGAATTACCACATTCCTCGTCAGCATCCTCTACTTGCAGCAAAACTATCAACCAATTATCAGAATAAATTCAGGCAGTTCATTAAACCCAACAATGAACCACACGTGAACCTTCCGAAAAAATGTTTTACATAACAACTTATGCCGAAATAAATTCGTACAAACATATCTATTTTCCTTTGCCACCGTCAAATCATCGATTTGAGTGTAGTTGGCTGGGTTTATTTTGAGCGTGCTTCCTTTTTTTCATTCGTTTTGTTTTGTTATTTTTGGTTTTTTCTTTAATCATTGTTGTTTTTTTTTTTTGATTTCAGCTTAAAATCATACAATATAATATAAATAATAATTTCATAGGGATAATTAATTTGTTAATACAATGTTCAATTGTTTTCTTAACTGATTTCAGTTTAATGTGATTAGTCCCCATGAAGCTCATAAGAGGACTATCGT
>PGFW01020020.1:4899-20560 GCA_003123925.1 Haematobia irritans
AACCAGCGTTTCTGTAAAGCAAGCGTCAGAATGCATTAAAAATCATAAAAAGACAATATAAAATATTTAGTTTGGGAAAATATCACAAAATCTTTTGAATTCACATTCAATAACACTTAAGAAGTGATGCAAATTCATTGCAACGTCTGTGAAGGACGGTTGGACATTTGTGTCTTATGACAGCTCATATTAGCGATTCCAGTTGCTTCTCCGCCAATCTTTGCAGCCATTGATCACTGCCTTTGTTGGCAACGCTTTTCCGCAGCATTATTAAGATATTAAGTTATGAAAGAATAGGTGTTTAATATCAAATTTACTATTTTTTATTAAATTAAACTAAATCATTCAAGGTTCAACCACAGCTTTATTTCATAAACTACTGTCCTGACTGAGGGAACATTGCATCGGGCAAGCTGTACGCAAACACACGGACCAAGTATCGGTCGATTTGTTATCGAAAGTCTTTTACGGAACGTTGTGTTGCGAATTGTATATTCTTGTTTAGATTTCTTATAAAATGTAAAAGAAACTATTGAAATTTATTGGAAAAAATGGAAATATCATAATAAGTTTGCAGATTCGTGGGGGGGGCTAAATATTTTTCTCGGCCGGGGGTCGTAAGCCCGCACTCCCCAGAGGCCTTCATACAGCTTATGCCTAACCGAACGCTTATAGGAGGGGAATTTTGGCAAAAAGTTGAGGTTCCAGAGTTATACCGTGAAAGATAAGATCTTTTAGTGCTATGTCCCTTGTCAAGCGGATATTTGAGAAATTTATTTGGGAATCGTCATATGATGGCTGGAAATTAGTGCTCGGTAATAAAGCTCTGTCGAGAGAAATGGTGATCACGCATGGACGAAGTGGAAAAAGATGGGGTTTTCCAAGATTATATGTGAAGATAGATCTTTTTTTATGCACTAGTCCGATGGTAACATAACGGATTTTGTGAAATGTGTATGGGAGTCCTCATATGATGGCTGGGAAAAAGTGAGCGCTGTCCATCAGTGATAAGTGTGACGCGATGCGACTGTGGCCAAATTGGAAAATAGTTGGGTTCCTAGATTTATATGTCGAAGATAGATCCTTGCTTTAGTGCTATATCCCCTTGTCAAAGAAGGAATATTTGAGAAGTTTATTCTGGGTCGTCCCGATTTAGACCTGGAAAATAAGTGTGGAGGTTACTCGCTGCTTTCGAGAGAAATGGCTGACCGACTTGTGGGCCAAGTGGAAATAAGGATTGGGGTATCCGAGATCTTGATATATGAAAGATAGTTTTTGAATGCTATAATCCGTATTGGTGAAAACGTGAGAGGTGTGTTTTTGAGAGTATTCATATATAATGCTCGAAAATAGTAGAGGCATTCTAGCTCCTCAAGAGAAATGTGACCACTGTGGCAAATGATAAAGTTTTGTTCCAGATTTCTAAGTGTAAAGACAGGATCTTTTAGTGATCCTATCACGAATGGTAAAAAAAGATTTCTTATCTGTTTGGAACTGCATTTGGGAGTCTCAATGATACTGCTTGAAAATAGTTGGAGGCACATGCTGCTTCTCGAGTAGTAAATAGTGATCACTGTGGACCTAAATGAATAATATGGGGTTCCAAGTTTTATAATATGACCAGGGAAAGTCGATAGGACACTGACCTCTGGTAGATAAGTTAGCTACAAGTCATATGTCTATGGATCGGGTTTATATGGGGGCTATATACTAATTATTGACTGAGGGCACAGTTATTGTTGGATGGCCGACATACTTAACTCACGGTAACTGTTAAATTTTCACCGTATCTGCAATGAATTTTGGAGCAACCCGTTCATAAACTAGGAAAGATTGATCTCCATATGGACTAACATTAGGAATTAGAGTAGAATATTAAGAAGTCTTTTAAGACACCGTGTGCATCGGCTATTGTTACCGAGACCGAAGAAAGACTTTAATGTATCCACAATGAACTGTTTTGCAGTCTCTCGCTGAGTAATGACCAGAAGGGCATAGCTTTTGGCGGAGCGAGATAGAGGGGACTTCCAACATTTTGCAAACGCGGTTTAAAAATATAATGGCCCTGGAAAAGTGCAAGGCGCACTGACTCTGGAAGCAAAGGTTCAGAGGTTCAACAGTCTAACGCGATGCGGTTTATATGGGCAGCTATATAGGGGAGTAATTATTGACGTGAGGCCACATCTATGTTGGAGGCCAACATCTAACTTCACCGTACTAAGATTTTCAACCTGAACTGATGAAATTCGAAACGTCGTTCACATAACTAGGTAAGAATGATCTCCAGTATGGACTAACTTAGAATTTGAGAGAGCAATATTAAGACAGTTTAGGGAACACCGTGTGCATTGGCCAAATCTTTATACCACCGAATGTTACGCGAATTTAATGGGCCGCAGCATAGAACTTTTGCAGCACAAAGCTGTGCATACGGCTATTGTTACCGACAAGAGACTTTAATGTCACCATTACTTTTGCAGGTCTCTCCTGAGTAATTACCAGAGAGGCGATAAAGAGGAAAGGGGGAGGCCAGGGAACCTGCACGCAGGGGGGGGCGAGGGGAGAGGGGGGGGGAGGCGAACAAGGCAGCGTCACGGCGCGGCCGGGGAGAGGCGATCCGGGAGGGGGAAGGGCGGTGTGGCACGGGTAGTGCGACCGCGGGGGAATTGATCAAGAAGATCAAGGGAGTTCCCTGCGCCGGGCAGAGAATGGTGAAGTGCGGAGAGGAGGCGGAGTCCCCTGACTCTTTGACGGAGCAAATTAGAGGGACTTCACATTTTGCACGGTGAAGGTAGAGGCATTCAAGGTAATTATGGGTGATTGCAGCAGTTTGACAGATTAGCGTCTGATAAATGACGGGATCGGATCACCTCCCCATAACTCTCACTATTGACTAACCCTCCGATTTCATAGCCTCTGAAGGTCGGACGTATATCAAACAAAAGAAAGCCAACTGGGACGGCTTCAGAGAATTTAGACCGCAGCACCGTGTTTCAAATCGGATAAAGATTTGTGTGAGCTGAGGTTGATTTCTTTAAAGTTGCAAGTTTTTGGCGTTGAAGATTGCTCATAAAAGTTTATGAAATTTTGTTTAGCTGCAAATGCCAAATTTGGGGCGGATTCTTGCTTTCTGGTCCGATTCCAACAAATTTAGCACGGTTAACTATAAGTATTACAAATTTTCTCCTCAATACAAAATTTGAAGCAAATCAAAGTAAAACTCTGGCTCCTGGAGGCATATTGGATACTACTAAAATGCGGTGTACTGCATTATATGGGCCCAGAAGCCAAAGATTTACATTTAAAGCAAATGATATATCGCCAGACGTTAGTAAGGAGCGCATTTTGCCGCGATTTTACTTAAGCAACGGTCTAAATATAATAGCCGATGGAAAGTTATTTGAAGACTTTCTTTTTATGGTAATGCGAAAATCTACGAACATTTATATTTTTGGGCTAAGGAACAATTTTTTTCTTTATTTTTTTTTTTTGGATTTAAAAATATGATTGAACAGATTATGATATCATTATGATTTTTGATTTGGTTTAATTTGATTTTAAGAAATAGTGCTCAATATACCATTCCCAAAATTCGTATCAAAAATCCCCAAAATCTTCAAAGTGAGAACATTTGTTATGAAGACACAATTTCAATCATAGAGGTTAAATAGTTTTCAAAACTACTTGGAAAATACAAACAATGACGACTTACTCTGATAGCAATCGAAACAGCATTAACAGCTTAACCTTCCACTCACGCCCACTTTCCTTTCATTTGCCAAACACTTCCAGATATCTATAAACCACTATTTTTTCGTTCGCCTTCACGTTTTATAAATTCTTGAACGTTCCAACGTTGCACTTTACATCTACTTCATGAGAATAATTTCCCAACGGGGCCAAGGTGGTGAGAATAGGTTTGATGCCCTTTTTTAACATTGTATTAATGAGTTCGCGGAATTCATGTTCGATTTGTATTAATTGACGCCTCTGCATTATATTCACCGAACCAATATTGACAATAATTGAACGGTCACTATCGGTAAGAGCGTTAATACGTTTAATGGCGGCATTAATGGTTTGGCCCGATACGCATAGGCCGGATTGTAAAATTCTTTCATCTGCAATTGATTGAAAAAAAAAAACACAAAACACTGCAAGTAAGAACCAAAACTTGGAGGGAGAAAATGTTGACACATACGTTTTTTAAATTTACACCTAAGCTCCATTCGGGCCATAAACAAAAAGAAATCATCTCCCAGCAATAGAAAATCCAAGAGATGTGCCTCATAATCGGAATCTGCGAACATGGAATCATTGGTATAACAACTTTTGGCATTAGGCGATGATGATCTACTTGAGCGTGGCATTGAATCTTTAAAAGGCAAATAAGATGAACGCCGCGGATTTGCCAAATTCTTATTTGTGTTATTCGTATTCGGTTGATTATGTGCCATTTGGAAAAGATTATTCAAATGGTTAATATTATTTTCATATGTTGGAACATCAGCTGTGATTATATTATTGCCATTGAATTGATTGAAATCCACATTGTTAGGGACATTTGTAGCTGTCCCAAGTACTTGGTTGTAATCGACATTGTTGGGGTCATTTGTTGTAACTGTCCCAAGTACTTGCTGGACTTGCTGTAGATTTTTGTTTGCCGCAAACAGATCGGTGGCAACAAGCATGTGATTTGGATAACTTGATGGAATAATCTCTTGGTTGTGGATACGATTGAGCCTTCAATATTTAGAATCATAAAACAATTGTATTAAATTTTAGTTCATTATTTACTTACAGATAATTACAGTTGTCATTATAGAACCAATTGTCTTCGATAAATCCTTCAGAATGATCGTGTAACATATTGGGATCATTGCAAGCATTCAACGCAGTACTCTCGGTATGTATTATTGGTGGTTTCCGTTCATATGGACGAGGTGGATAATAAAATCGCTTTTTCGGAAAATAGTTGGGGTTCCTTTGATTTTCTCTATAACGACGATGATTGACTTTGGGTTGTTGGTCATTGGTATTTTTCTGTTCCATTACTAGGTCGTGTATATGTTTTGTCTTTCCCATAGGCCTTATGTTAAATATTCGTGTTCCTTTCTCATTACAATAGCAGGTAACGTAGGGAATGGTCAAAAGGAAATCGGTGACCGCCTCATAAATGAGGCGGGCAACAGCTGGCGTATTGGCAATTGCGATGTGTGTAGATATTGTGGACGACCAGTACAAGATATAAGTTTGTTGAGGAATGAGTCCATTGTGCGCATGATGTAATACAAGTTAGGAATAAAACACCGGGAAATTATATGTTTTTTTGATGTGCGTTTACAAAATTGACGAGTACTCCATTTGGAAAAGCGGCAAGAAACAATGTACCACATGTTGTAAAAGCGTTGCATAATGTGGTAAGGACACCAGGAGTAGACGGCTGGAGCTTTATTTTAACAATTATTAAGGTCCAGTGCTGTATGAGATTTTTGTTGCAAAAACAATCCAAAAACTGGTAGAAGAAACACTTTTCAAAAACAATCTATTCATTGAAATGCGTGTATGTAAACAATCAGTGTTCTGCGTTAGTATAAGTAAAAACTAGTATGACATTTGGCGATGGTTGTCAATTAAATGCGGAGAAATAAACTCGGATAGCGCTCCAAAATAGCTGTTTTCTTCGTTCGAAATGTCAGTTTGTCAACACTATCATCTTTTCAACGCGAAAGAATGTTAAGTGAAGTTTTTTCGCTGCCAACAAACATAGTACCCACCTTACAACTCGACTTACATAGCACCTAATAACCATCTGTCATTGGTATAGCAAACATTACTAGTAAAAAAATTGTAAATTGTAATGTAAATTTATCTCACATAAGTGTAGTATCAAAAAGCCTTGTTTCAGCACCTTTACTGTATTTATTTGGCGTAGCTTTATTATGATTGTAAAATCTTGCTAATAAATAATAAAATCTCAATCATTTAATCTGCCCTTTCACTTTGAAAATTGGAATTTGGTTAGATTAATAGCAAAGAAAATCCGAGGGCAGTTGCACCAACAAACAAAAACAATTAATATGGAAATTGCCGACAACCCAAATTGCAAAGCTTGATCCAACATTACTACCATGTTAGTTAACAATTGCCAAATGTTAGTTGTGCTGACAGATATCATCTGATGAGTTGATGGAACCACCTGCTTTCGGTGGCGCAATAATTCGGTTGAGGCAACGAATTTGTTTTGGACTGGCATACCCTGCAACATTTTTTGAAATTTGGGGGGATTCTGGAGAAATCCCACTACGTCGAAAACAAGTTCGTAACGATATGCCAAAACTCCTCGGAAAGCGCCGCCACTATTGAGAAGTTGTACCACGCCAAGTTTACTATAAAACAGCTATCGCTATGAGTGCAATTTATAGGTGCCCTTCTGGATTTACATTTAGAAGGACGCCATAAGAGCCCCTTCAAACAATCAAAGACAAAGTTCATTTTAATGCGCTTTACAGATTATCAGTTATTCCGGTACGACAGTGCTCGTGTCGAAATATATCCCATATATTGTGCACATTATAAGTTAAGTCCGAAGGCATAATCGATTACTGCCTGCAATGTTTATGGGATCGATAACACATTTACCGATTATTTAGTCATCGCCGACACGTCGTATCGATCCGACACTTGAAGATTCGTTTTACAAACACCGACATTCCGTCCGGAATAACTGATAATCTGTAAGCGCTAATAAGATTAGTTGCTAAAAGAATCAATTGGCTCAAGTAAAATCACGATTGTTAAGATGTTTATTAATTTTATTAATAACATTTATAAATTCTCATTAAATATAACATTTATTACGAACTATCACATCACATTTTAAACATATTTTTATGCATTAAATAAAAGATTGATGTTGAGTTACAAGTTGCATGTTGTAGCGTCTATAGCCAGTGGCCTTTATTCCCAATGGAGGCAGACTTTTGTTTTATTTTTTAAATATTTGAAAAACTATCACTTTTTTCCACTTTTTATATTTAAATTTCACCAATATACTTTCACAATTTTTTTAAGCAAAAACTGATTTGTTTTCAGCACTTTTTTATTTATTTATTATAAAAGAGCTGTGCTTGGTGTTTCCATATAAATTTTTACATTTTAAAGTACTTTCATGCGAAATAGTGCATGGAAAACAATACTATCACAGTTGCCGGATTTTTGCAGTGCCAGCTTACGAGTCTGTGGTAGGCGATTGATTTTTGATCTGTTGAAATTTTTTTTTATATTGGCCACATTATAAGTCAATTATACTTTTGCTTAATATTATTTAAAACTTATATTTTATTATTATAATTAATTCTTCTGGTACTTTCCAAATATTATATCTTTAATCTCTTCTAACTATTAGCGGACCGCGTGGTGTTATAAAAGTCATATCTTATTAGTCTCTATCACGTGGTGATTGGGCCTTTTATTTTTTGTCAACAATTTCATGGCAACACTGTGCTGTGTTATATATTCATGAATCGTATTATTTATCGATTTTTTTCGATAACAACTGCCATATATATTTTTTTAGTTTATGTTCTGCTGCGCTGTTTTTTTTTTCTGTCATTTTTCTATTCAGTTTCAAGTTAAATTTTCAATTGTTGTGTGGATTTTCATCATTTTTTGAATTTTGGCTCGGATTTTTTCCAACAAACCTTTATGTTAAGATTTCAATCAAACGTAATCAGAATTTGGCGTTTTTCGACTGGTCGCGTAGACAATTTTTTTTAGCTCTTATATTATAATTGCACATCACCACGTTGTTAAGGTTTGGCTTATTTTCCTTCCCCAAAGTTGTTTAAAACATTTATTTGGGGAATCTCTTATTCTCAACCAAATCCGCGATAAAAAGCAGCATACAAAGGGGAGGTTTTTATAATCTCTATTCCAAAAAGTGGTAATAAATGTTTTAGAAAATATAAACGTTTTTTGCTTTATCCAGCATGCTACAAGTTATTCCACAAAACCATTTTTTTTACCACGTTTTCTATTTTAATTCAATATGCCAATAACAGTTCTATCCGTTTTCTATATTTTCCTTTTAGTGAACAAATTATCCAATTTCAAAACCTATCGACGCTTGGTAAATGGCTTCCTCGATTTTTTTGCTCGTAAAGTTCGAAAATGTTTTCTATTTGCCATTTTTTTATATTTTCTGTTAAAGCGAATTTTTAAAGCAAATCCATCGAATCACCTCTTCTTCGACATCGACGTCGTAGTCGCTTATTTTTTATCACATATTTCGGATAGTTTGGAAATTTTTGTTTTTTTGTACATCAACAATTTAACATTGCGACAATAGACGTCATAGACTGTAACGGCATTTAACACTTTCTGGAAGTTCGTGGATGAGTATCCCGATTGGAGGCCGAAAGTCGTGTTATATTATTAGCACGTGCCTCAAGTGATGTGGCTACCATATCGGAAATTACTGCGGTAAGTATAGTTCATTGATCGATATTTTTTTTTTTTAAATGTATGGTTTGGTATACTCTTAGAATCAAAAAAATAAATTGCACCAATTTTTGATGAACTCTGACTTTTTTTCGCTGGTTAATTTTTCATTACTGAGTAGTGATAAATTACCGACGTCTGAGAATAGCGTACGAACAACAATTCGTTGGTAGTTTTTTTTTTTTATATTCCTTGCCAACAAACGTAACTGAAAGTTTGCTAATGCACATCAGCTCGATATTTGGATTTCATATCAAGTTTCCAATTTTTTATATTTTTAAGCACAATGTTTGCTCACGTAGTCAAACTTTTGATCCCTTCCTCATATAGCATATGATATTGTCCTCATAGTCAAAGCTAATTTCATGTACATTCGAATTCCAATAAAAAATAAATTAAAAAGAATCTTCGGGAAATAGATTTTTTTTAAATCGCTTTCTTAAAAAAGAAATATTAAATAAAAATCCACGGCTTATCAATTTGGTTAAGCCATAGGAGAAAGCCTCGAAAACCGGCGAAGCTTACCGTATCAAAATATGGTTTGATATTAAGCCCACTTTTGGTCCCTGTCTGCTAGAGAAGTCTCGAAACCCGGCGCATTTCCCTGATGCGGAAAAACAGGCTTTTCCCACAAATTTGCTTTCTTAGATATTGTATATTATATTACTCATGTTACCAAGACAGGCAAAATTTTTTATAATTGAGGGCTCAACTGCAGTTTATGGGCCCCTCACCGAATTGCGTAGTTTCATATAATGTTCTGTTCATTTGTGAGCTGATTCCAACAAAGTCGACCCTTAGCCGGTAGGAAGTACAGGTCTTAAAGATATAGCCCCTCGAAAGGTTAAAAAAAACGAATATCTTCCTTTGTTTTTGTCCTATCTGAACTAATCGTATGAAGCGCTTATTTAATGCACTCTTTATACGCAAAAACAATTCATATAAATATTATTTATTTGGGATATGGATAAAAAAAGAAAATGTTTACCCCTAATTTTTTCAATATTATTCCGTTGCTTATTCTCAAAAATCGGATTAATTCCCTGTAGATTTCTTCTTACATAGTTAGAATAGCCTTACATTCTGGCCCATACAATGTTGTGCCACAGCATCAACAGATCTACTTTTAGCAAAGTTATTGTGGCTTTGATTCTAGTATGGATAAAAAATGATTATCACGGAATTAATTTTTATTGTAAGTATTAATTAATTTTTTACAATTGTGTAACCATGTATTGCGTTCGAGTTTAGGCCTACTCTGGACTCGTGTCCATAGGAGAAAGTTTTTACCCGGCCCCTTGGATCTGCGATTGCCCACTTTGGACTCTGTCCATAAGAGAAAGTCGTAAACCCCGGCCGAAGGGCAACATTCAGTGATAAGAGAGAAGTTCACCAATTGGGGTATCACCAATGGACTGAATAGTCTAAGTTGAGCCTGAATACATCGTGGCTGCCACTTTACCTAACCTAATCTATATGTCAATAACTTTGCTAAACAATACAACCATATAAATGTAGGGCTTTCTAACTATTAAAAAATCTTAGGTATAATCGAAGACTTTTTGACGATACAGCGAGATATTAAAAAAATTAATTTGATTCCGATAGTTCACCCAAACCGACAGCCGTTGGTTGCAGCTGACGTTTGGCCCAATATGTCTAAAGGAACAGATGAAGTATGACAGTTAAGGGAAATCTGTTTCATGACCATAATGATATGCCGCCTTGAGATTACGCAATAGCACGCTCCATTCACTGAAATTTATTTAAAACTTTGAACATCATATCGCGTTTCGATTCATTTTCTTTATACTACAACATGTTTCTGCTCTTTGTATAATTTTAATGATCCTCGTCATTTGCTTTTGATTTGTGTTAAAGCTGTTCCGATTACTGGTATTTATCTTCCGGGGAGTAAGAATTTTTGGCGTATTTTTGAGTATAGCCCACACCAGTAGAATGGGATGGGTATAATAAGTTTGTGGCATGTCCGTCTGGTTAACACAATCGTAGATGTCCTGAGTGTGTCGCGACGTTGTATAAAGGGGATATGAATACTGCGTGGAAGTGTGGAGAGGAGAGAGAGTTCGTAGAGCGAGTGACGAGAGCCGAGTGTGCCGTGCTGTGCGTTGTGTGGTGGTTGAATGCAGGCGCGGTACATCTGTGTCGAGATAATGAGCGCGTATCGTCCTCGCAATTTAGGCACAGAAGTATCGTTGGTGTGTGTGCTGTGGTGTGGCAGGGCTGGCCAATTTGCGGGGGAAGGGGGTGGGGGGCAGGGGGTGGTGTGTGAGAGTGAGACCCCGCTTGTTAGAGAGAGCGAAGCGCCTGATGTTAGGGGGGGGGGGGGTCTGTGGGGGGTTTCTAAAAACCGTATTATTTACCCCGATTTGCGGTTTGGGGGGGGGGTTGTGGGGGCGTGATATGACGGCGGCGGGAGTGGGTGCGAGTGCGAGTGTGGTACCTGAAATCGGATAGAATATACGGGGGCGACTGGGGGAGTGTGGGTGTGAGCGGAGTGGCGCGAGTGTTGTGGTGGATGGAGGTTCGCGGAGGTAGACACGATCTTCGTCGATTTTTATTCTGGTGTGTTTCTACTAGGTCATATTTTCTATCGATTTTCCTGGTTAATTGGGAAAGATCTAGAGGTATTTTGGACCACAATATGTGTGCAAGTATGGTGTGTATTCGGCCTTATGGTTTGTTATAGCCCCATAGTGAGTGAGCGCGAGGCATCCCCAATATTTGCTTCGTCTCGAGAGTGTGTAGGGAGAACCGTAGGTATTTAGGGGTTCGAGAGGTGCGCGAAATTTGTAGAATCGAGACGTTTTGTTGATGGAGCGCGAGAAATCGGTGTGCATTGTGGTGCGAAGTGGTTAGTGAGTGGCGCCCAGTAGTAGGACGGGAGGTGTGAGAGGGATGGCGAAGCGGGGGCTATGGTAAGCGGATGTGCACTTCCGGTGACTCCCGTCAACTTAAATGACTGCCATGACCTCCCATTTTTAATCCATTTCTGCGTGAGAGATGGGGTGTGGGGTATCTCTTGGTCTCTATCAAATTTGTTATGAATTTTTTAATCTATAAATTTGTAGGATCGATTAATAGCGTGTTCCGAATATATTGTGTATCTGCTCTAGATTCTTTATAGTGATGCCGTTATAAACCCGCCCTCCGATTTGGGTTCAGATTCTGTAGGTTTCAAAACCACAAGTTAGGGTGTTTCTGAACTTATGATCTAGTAATCCGCTACGACGAATAGTTTTCATAGGAGACTATTATTATATTTCATTCGTGGTGGGCGGGGTGGGGGGGGGGGGGTGTGGGATGAGAGAGTGTCGGCGCCGGCCGAAGGCGTTGAGTGTGGCGTGAGGGATACTGTGTGTGTGTATGTGCGTGTTTGAGCTGGAGAAGGGGGTGGGAGTTAAGTTTCGATTTTAGCCGCAAAATCGCAAAAAGTGAAAAAACTAAATTCAGGTACGAGAGAGAAGAAGTGAGTGAGATGGGTAGTAGCGTTGAGTTTGTGTGCAGAGGTGTGTGTGAGTGGGTATAGGAGCTTGGTGGTGAGGATGGGCTCGGGGTCAGAGGGAGCAAATTTCGCAAAGTTGTATTCCTTAAATACAAATGTCGAACTTAATACCCACCTTAAATAAAAAAACGCGGGGAGAAGGAAGTTGGGTGGAGGTGTGAGTGTGATCGTGGCGGCGTAATTCGTTATGTGCAGCCATCCAACTTGGTCATTCCTTTCTAAATCGCATCGAAATATTGGTCTCCTACTCATAAAGTATATATATTGTGAGGGTCGATCTAACGATGTCCATCCTCCCGTCCGTCCATGTCCATCCTACTTCCGCTCCGTATGTCCAATCCTCCCGTCGGCCGTATGTCGTTCGTCCCGTCCCCTAGAACTTGATTTCTGAGATCCTGGAGGAGGAGGTTGAATTTCATCCGATCTGGTTGAAATTTGGATCATAATTATACTATAGCCCTGATATAAACCCGATTTCCAGAGTTGATTCCTTCACATTTTGGAGGAGGAGAATTGAAGTTGGTAAGTGATTTCAAGCATATGTTTCAGTATATAGTCTGTAATTACTGCGCATATCGGTGTCAATATTGAGTATGGTAGCCCCTTTATAAACCGTCCTAAAATGATTTCTTCCTCATGGATAAACAAATTTCATCCGACTTCGCCGTTAACACAAAATGAATTCCCATATCGGTTCATAATGTTATTACATAGACTCCCTCTCTCTAAACAAAATCAACGAAACTAAAGTGTTTTACAGTGTATTGAATTGCAACCAACACTGAACAGTGAAATATGCATTGCAACCAATTTGTCAGTCTCTTACATTTCTAAGGGTGATACGGTCAAAATTTGGTCAATACTAAGCTACTTCGACGGTATTTCTGTTGCAATTTTGTGCATTTAAAAAACCTGAAAACACCCTTCATTTTGAATGGTGTGGTGTGGTGAATGGTTGCTCCGTCATTGTTGATTTTTGGAATGTTCACTCTTCAGTGTCAAGAATGCCGGTCCAAGCAAGAAGAGGCCAGAGTATTCACAGAATTCTTGCTCGCGCCATCGCGAAAATCCGCAGCGCTACGGCCGCACGCCAACCCTTACAAAATTCGCTCAAAGTTGCCAGAAGTCAGCCGTAACCGAATGTATAAGTTAAGAGGTTTCGGGGAAACGTTTGTCGACAGCCACGAGATCTGGATCGGGGGGCGAAATCGAAAACCGGACAGCCCGTTTGAGATGGACACAAAGAGACGTTGCCGTCAGTTCAAGCGACGAACCCCGTTAATCCTCTCTCTCCGCAGATTTGCCGCAGTATAATAAAGTGGGGTGTATCGTCTGACAACCGTGCATCGAGCCAAAAAGCGAGCCGAACTATCGACTTTTACAAAGAAGGTAGCGAACTCCAAATCGCGGATGATAAACACAACATCACGACGGCCAAGCCGCGCGGATCCCCGGACGGCTGGCCTACACGACGATGCTGAAGATGAGTTGACACGTTCGTGGCGACTGGCACGACTCGAAACGTACGTCAAAGCCGGACTACAAGCAGCTTCCGGGACAGCACTTGATGGCAAAAGGCCCGGGCCGCCTGTGCGCCGCGCGCGGGGCGCGCGGTAGTAGGACACAGGAAGTGAAAGGCTAGCAGAGCTTATTTTTCAAGCACATAAAACACGTCAACAGTCGCCAAGAGCAGACAACTCTGTTTGCAAGCCATCTGTTAGCCTGTTTGGCTTGAAAACGCAGAATTTTTATACGCTTCCGGGACTGTGCAACACAAGAAATTTAGCGAGTCGAAAGAGTGTAGTGTTTCGAGATAACACGGTCTGCCTGCCGCGTTCCGTAAGAAACACGGTTGTTCCGCTACTGTTCTGGCCGCGATTTGGCATCTCGTGCCATTACGCGTAAAAAGCCGGCCATGGGTGTACGTGCGCCAACAACGTGGAGGTGGTTCCCAAAGGACAAATCCCTCCAACACGCCAGAGCTCGCCCAATTAAGACAATACTCGGCTATGTTTCAGCGGAACCCAAAGAAGACAAGCAAAACTGGTCAAGCAACGACGCAGCAGTTTGCATGAGCCAACTGGCTTTCTCGGACGAAGAAGGTGGACAAGGGGCCTGTACGAAAATCTTGATGGCACGGTCGTCAAGCGTGAGGCCCGGAAGTTCGTATTGAACAAGCTAAACCCTAAACTGAATATTTCCTCTGAATTTTGGAACTAATTGAACTTGGAACAAAGAAGAAATTCTAATCTTGATTTTTAATAAGACGATTTCAACCGATTTAACGTGTTTTCTCCCTTGACAACAATGTTTGACGTACTCACCTTTATGGAACCTCGTCGTCTTGACAGCTGGCGATGTATTTTTTTTCCTTTAGTACAACTCGATTTTAGTAGCTATAAAAAGAATTGTACATTGCATTTAGACAATACATTGATTTGGTGACGGACATTCATCTAAAACAGTGGACATAAAAAGAACGGAATAACACCGAGAAATGATCCGACAAAGTGTAAGCAGATTTGTCAAATACTACGCTCGCCAGGCAGTTAGGACAAAGCTGAACCCTACTCAGTAACCTAGAATGGTGCTGCAACACGACGAATTGAAAAATGAGCATGGATTGTTAAGACGCTGAAATTCCAAAAAGAGTACAAAGATCATGGGCAGTCCAGTTAGAATTCTTAAAAATGACGTTCTCGCTGTCTACCTGGAGATAATGGCCACCAAAACTCCAGAATCTTAAGTCTTTGGACGTGAATTAGGACGCACTGAAATTGCAAAAGAATACAGAAGTTCAGGGTAGTAGAATCTCAGCACCCTTATCGCCAGATCAGAACTGGCTTTCAAATGAGCGCTTCCTTACTTCTCTGACCAATCACAGCATTGGCCACCAAAATTACGATATCAAGCAGTCTGCGTGAACTTTTGCACTTGGGGTATTATGGAGGAAGGTTGGCACTAAAAAAATACCCAAAGGTGGTCGATGATGTCAAGACGGCTCCTTGCGTCGGGGGCAGATGGATATAACTACCGCAGACCCAGTTTCAACAACAGTTTTGAAAAGACATAAATCGTAATCCAACGGGGTTGCCAATTCGAATAAATCTAAGACCGATGTCTAAAATTGTATTTTATTGTATGAATTTTAAATAAAAATACGAATGAAAACAAAACGTATAAGGTGTATTATAATGCTGCCCTATTATTCAACATTGACTCAATTATTAGGGTGCTAACATACAATTTTGAAGACAATGCAAAAAAGTTTTAAAATACCTTGCCATCGGCAATTTTTACCTAATAATTTCGAATGTGGATGACTGTTTTCAGTAAAACTTTTTAAGCATCACATGGTGGAGGAAACATAAGCTTGGTATTAAAACTGTTAAAAATGTAGACCAAACGTGTGCATATACATAACTTTTCCACCAAATTCCTCACAAGTTCCATTTTTCCGATATAGAGAAGATTATTTTTTGATTCTTTAGTTAATTCCCCAACGAATAAAAATAGATTCAAAACATATTAAGATATATAAATCTATGCTCATTTCCATCTCACAATTTTCTTCCATCTCATCTTCTTTGCTACAGATGATTATCGTAAACTTACTGGTCTTAACTTTTTCCC
>PGFW01020022.1:29173-40687 GCA_003123925.1 Haematobia irritans
AAAAAAAAAAAAATAAAGAGGAAAGAGGGGAAAATGTTTTAAAAAAAAGGTGGTTAGTACCAATGTCAAGACAAAAAAAATAGAAACAAATATTTATTTATTAAGGTACTGTCAACAAAATATGGGGATTAGATGTGATCCTATAAAGCCTAGTACCAAAATCGACGTTTCACACAAAAACGTGATACCTGCCAGTCATAGAAAAAATTGATTTATCGAACTGATAGTAATGCAACTCTGAATTTTTGGGGCACAGCCTAAGATTTTCGAACAAAAAAAGTTAACAGCCCTGTTGGGAGAGATTACTGGTGATAAATCTGATATCTCGTTGTTTCGTTAAACGATCTGCTAAGCATAATTGCTCCAATTGCCAAATCCACTATTCCTAGTACTAAGTTCGTGTCGTATGGAAAGCAAATACAGCATAATGCACGTGAAGTAGGCCCGCAATACAAGGGTGTGTGACTTTATTTTTTTTTGGCGAGAGGATACAAATATCTGTCGAAAAGCTCAACACAAAGATTTTTCCAGTTATTACACAAGAACAAGGTTTTACGATGGAGTATAACAGTGTTTTCGGACAAAAGTGATGATAGTACTAGAGGTTTACTCCCATTTTCATGAAGCTTCCGTTATGCCTACGTAGCTAACGAACTTTAAACCTAACTAGAGACATAATCTGTCGATCTTGTGTCTAATAGTTCCATATGCCCAGTGAGGACTTAACTGCTGGAAAATTTTCAGTTAAAGTAAACAGAAGAGAGAGATATTGCAATTTACTTTCTTGTTAACTGGCAAGTTAAAGCCTAACGAGCTACATGAAAGATGACGTATATGAACAAAATTCATAACAATGTTGAAGAAACATCAAATTTTCACAGTTATATGCATGTGTATAACAGTTACAATGTTGTATAACAGTTTTTCGAAAGAGAACCTTCACAGGTGTCTGTATCGAACGAGCTCTATCGATCCGAGTGAAAGCACAGAAACATTGATTTCATTATAAATTCAGGCTTTGTCCCATTTCCAATCGAAGATAGACTCGTGTCGAATAACAGAAACAGGCGTTAGTCCTTGTTGTTTGTTTCAATCATGTACATACAGTGTGTATGCACGGGCTTATAATGCAAAGTAACAGGGTTGTGAATGGGAAATTTATTAGCGTAAACCCACATAACTTTGCGATGTCGAGTAAGAGACATCGGCTCATTTATTTCTTTACATAAACCAAAACATTTAGTTAATATTAGCCTTAGTCCTTCAAATGCAATTAAAATTTAATACTTAACCGCTCTATCGCAAGCAGTAAACGCAGTAATTCAAAATCATCATAATGCTCCCATATACAACTTTTGCATATAATCAAGGTGCTATGCAAGTTGGCCTACCAAATTGATACATATTGCTCAACTCAGATTTTAGTTTTGTTTAAAAATCTTTATATCTCTATATAACATAAAGGCCGGATATTAACTTGACCTTACCAATCTATGAACACTTAAAGTTTTGATACTATTTTATGTTCTTTTATATAATTTTCCCTTAATTTTTCTACTCGATCGAGGTGATTCCGATGGCTTACAAAACCCGCACGATCCTTTTGACATGAACAGCCATCTACCGACCGACCAAACAGAACACACAAAAAACAACATCCAACAACCACACACAAACAACAATGAACATTGGTGTAATCGAAATAGCATGGTGATAAATAATTTTTGAAAAATAAATTGAATGAAAATTCAACAAAAAATGAAAAATAATATATAGCAAATAAAAAGCAACGAAATAATGCCCCCTATTGACTGTTTTTTTTGATGAAGTGGTTCGCCGCGCAGTACGATTAGAGAGCAGATGATAGGAATAATTTAGAATTATAAATATTTAAAATATATTCATATTTTAAATGTCTATGATTATAAGTATCAAAAAAATAACATAAAACAAATTAATATATGCTAGTACCATACAAATAATAATGAATGAATAGAGAAAAGAAACATGCAAGTGAAAGATTTGTTCCTCCAAAAAAAGATAACTAAACAAAAACGTTTAAAACGAAGGCAATGAAACGAATTATAGCAATCATGGGGGAAGACAACCTAGACGAGCTATTGTAGCATTAACCCCAGATAGTAAAGTTAGACCCTACCCCTTTCAAAACCCCATGTTGTCTAGTCGAGATTAAGCTTTGATTTTATTTAGTTGTTCTTTTCTTAAAAAAAAACCTCCTGTGCGTCAGTTTATCTTAATGGTGTTAGCAAAAAATTAAATACAACAACATACTCCCCGCATATGTAAAGTGTGAAGTTAAAAAAAATCGAAACGTTTAGGCCATTATCAATGTATTTGACTACAAACAAAAATATTAAGGTAATGAAATGAAACAAAACACTTAATCTCTGTAAATTCGCCACTTTCCATCTACTCCCCTCTCTCTTCTTTCTCTTACACAGGCTTATAAACCACCTGAAAATGATATAAGATAAATGCTCATAAATCTCAATTTTGCTACGTTTACAAAACCAGTGTGCTAAGATTGATTTTGTAATTTTTAATGACCTAGTTATGATGACAAGTTTTTTGAATAATTTCTGTTACTTTGTTTGCTGTTTTAAATATTTTCTTTACTTTTTTTTCGAAATCCATTAAAATTCCCAAGTAAATATATACAATAATACTCTCTATAGAATATCTGCATTAAGGATAATTCACCATAACCATGTGAACATAAAGAGCCAAAATCCTTAGTATCTTCATTGTGCAGGAAAGAAACACAAAAAATAATAAAACTATATTAATGTAGAGTAGTTTAGAATTATCCCCAATTAATGATGTTACATAAGTAATGGTGTCTTCCAATTCGTTAAGAATTAATTGTTATTATGAATTGTTTAATTATAATTGTTTTTTGGTTTGAACAAAATTGTTATGGACGTAATTGCGTTAATTACAGTAATTCTCATTATCTGTGATTCATAAAAGAAAAAAAAAAACATAAATATTTCCGATTAATGTTTTGATTTCAAAAAAAAATTAATAAATAAATAAATAATAAGAATTAATAATAATACAAGTAATGAGGCTGAATTATAAGTCTTCTTACGCTATCTATAACCAGGAAAAACCAAGGATCTTGAATTAATAATTAATCCTACAAAGTTGTCAGTATTTAAGTGACACTTGATCGCAAAAATACAAACTCTGGCTCATTCTACATATTTTAGCAAAGAGTCAACTAGAGGTCGCACAATTCCCATTAAATCAAGAGACACGTGTACTTGCAAATAATACATCATTTTGAGAGAGAGTCGCAAAAAAATTGGTACACATTTAATAACGCCAAAAACCAAGAGTAAACTTCGTGTTGCTTCTCTGATGTCTTCACGTCCAACAACCACATATTCCTCTTTCTCTCTTATTTGAGAGTGTACCAGAGTGATCACGTCCGAGTATGGGCGAGAACAAAACTTCATAGAGCTACTCCATGTACGGACGTCAGTCGAGAAAGTACAAGAAAACAGGTACTCTTCATAATTTAGTGTTTCGATTGATATAAAGAACGCAAACGTAAGGGTAAAGTGTGTACATAATGAAATATAAGAGATTGTGACGATACCATAACATTCTGTTGAGTTATAATAATGAAAGGTTTGCCTTCGCACAATAACTGAGAAATACTTGTGGTACCACGTGAACGAGAAGAATCCATGGTGTACTTTTTCTCAAGACATTAAATTTTATTGTTCCTTTTTCCGAACACATATTGTTTCGGATAAGTACTTGGTATATTTGACAGGCAAGGTTCTCTTTTCCACTCACTACTATGCGCTCTGAGAGAAAGACAGTGTACTGGTACTATAGTTGACAGCGAAAAGTTATCGATGCAGGACCTCATAAGTGTCACCCTTAATACATAAAAGATTGCAACTCATCAACACGCATGTTTACAATTTCGCAATTAAATCCGAAGCTAATGATAACCTGGAGATTTAAGCTTGTATTTCATAACTACGTCCTCTTGTCTGTTTATGTATACGCTGGTAAATCAAAGTTAACCGAAACGGTGTTCAATTTTATTCAAAACAAATATGCATTGAAGAAAAACATAATCATGTTAGTTTTAGCATTGTTACATAAGAATGTGCTAATCAGCTGGCCAATACTTGGTAAATTAATGTATGTTTGCGTATTGTTTCCTGTAAAAATGAGCGTTTAAAAAAAGATTCAGAAGTAGAGCAAAAAGCACGAAAATTTTCGATACACTGAAAAGAAAATGACATAATATTGAAAGATTATGCAACTCAAATTTTGGATATGCAGGTTTACGAACAATTAAGGAAAGTTTCTAGCTAAAAAGCAATAAAGTCCTTGATTTCCTTTAAATTTAGAACAAATCTAGCCACCCTCCCTTATCTCTGTCTTTGAAGTAAGTCAATTTTTCTCATTTAAAGAAACTTTTTGTTAAAAAAATAATTGCAAAATAACTAAAATATTGAATCTTTGGATAAAGGTGGGTCTAATTTGAGTTTAGCGCTAAAGCTGAAAACTAAATCAGTAAAAAAAATACGTTTTGTGCAGATTTTAGTATCACATGATGGGGATAGCCCAACCCCAAAGTTCACAAAGTTGGTATTCCTTAAAATGGAGTTATTAAAGAAAAGTAATCGTGAAAAAGGAGATTTAGCGGCTAACTCAGAATTAATACCACCTTAAGTAAATCCAAAGGCATGTGTGGAGAATGTTTTCCGTGTTTAATTTTAATTTTTTTTTTTTTTTTGTGAATTATGAAATATTTGTTTTATATCTGTTGGCAAAAAGTTCTATAAATCAGATCGCGTCCTAGTTTATAGTATATTTAGAAATAGAACGCTCTTGGGCTAGAAACAATACAAAAATCCTTAGTAGAGGAAGAAAAATGTTACCAGAATGCTGTCAATAAATCTTTTTTAAAGAAATTATTTAAAAAATTCAATGATCAACAATTTTTTTTAATTGAAAATTAATCAAAAAATTAGATAGTGCAAGTTAAAAAGACATTGTGGACTTTCAGCCACAGGTGAGGTCAGCAATGCCTCTAGAATAATTTCATCGTTGTTGCAGTAATGTAATAACAAATGAAATCGAAAAAATATAGATTAAGGGAGTAGCTATATGAGAGATGATGCACAGTGGGCTGGTTGAAAAAAATGATTCACGTGAGCAATGTATTCTCGTGTGAATTTCCATAAGAAAATTAAGTAATAGCACCCAATTGATCATCTCACCCAGCCAGATCTTACTAGATGAGCTAATGGAAATGTGGATGCCAACACGGACGACATAGTTATAGTAGCTGTAAAGATGGTTATCTGAATTTCTTTTCAATAGCATAATAATATCAATTCCTTAATCTTCAAAGTCCAATTAGCCGCATTTTAGATTGTTAATTAATGTAGAATATAATTTTTAATTGGTTCAATCTTTTTTAATTGCATTTTCAATTAAATTTTTAATTGATACTATCATGTTCTGTGATTGAGACATTTCATTAAAAATAATTGACCTATTAATTTCGGATTGAAGACAAAATTTAATTTTTTGTAGAACGGTTAGGTTGGCTTTGACCCATTTAAATTTAACGATCACATTAGATACAAAAAAATACGAAAGTTTTCCAATTTTAAATCTAATGTGTTTTGAAAAAATTTTATGTAAATTTAATTGATTAATTAATTGAACATTTTTTAATTAAAAAATTTAATCCAAAAAAAGTAATAATAGTATCAATTAAACGTTTTATTGGTCAATTCATTTTTAATTGACTTTCAATTAGTTTTAATTGTACGAACATTTCTGTGATGGAAGCATTTCCAATTAAAAATAATTGGTTCATTAAATTTCGTATATGAGACAAAATTATTTTTTTGTGTGTATTCTACAATCTGCTATACGAGTCGCTGCCTTTAAAAACTAATTGGCGTCCAGCATAAACATTGGAAGTTCTTCTAAGGCCACCAACATTAAAAGCACTTCCAAAAATACCTCCGAAAGATGTTCCCTTATTTAACTGCCAGGAGTTTATTTGGTCAATTTATAAACTGCTTTTTTTCATATTTTAATGGGAAATTTAATAATTTTATGTCAAATGGTTAAAAACAGAAAAATTAATAACAATAGTGCAAATTATGTTAAATTTTGCCCGAAAAAAAAATCCAAATCCAAAAATCCAAATTTCTAGAAAATTGCGAATTTTCCAAAATATTTGATGTCAACACGTTTCCGGCGACAACGTATATAACATAAAAATATAAAAAAAATTTAAATTTGTTATTCGGCAAAATATCGACAAAATTTCTTATTCCCATCCAAATCCTGGATCGCATCACACCCTTAAAAGTGATGCAAACGTGCAACGGCGTTGCAATAGGACATCCGTCCTTTGACAAGCCATGTTAAATCATCGCTGTCTAACCAAAACGGTCCAAAAGAACATTTCACGAAATAATTTTTGGCACGCTGTTTTTGCTGGGTGAAATATATGATTACTGCATAAACGTCATGAGCGAAGAAAATGGATCCATTAACACTATTGGGATTCCTGCATTTGGTAAGGATTAGGGGGCATACATCCCTTAGGACTGCGGAAGTCTGTATGTATATAGATATTCTTTTAGTAATGTATATCACAAGGACGAAATATGCACCCCCTCAAAGTGAACTGAAACAATCACCCGAAAAACCGGAATTCAAAATAAAAAACCCTGGATTGTTGGAGGACATATCCCGAAATGACAGCTAGCCTTGATTTGCCTAGCCACCCTGATCACCCAATTAAAGTACTAACATATCTATAAACAAGATTTAGACATAGCTGTGTTATATTATTTCTAATGAGGCCGGCATAATCCGATTAAAGCCCAAATTATCCGATAGACTTCAGGAAGTTATAGCAATAGCTATTCAAGAATTGACATTCGTGTGAAAATACGTGTGAAAGTTTCGAATTCAAGCAATTTTCAACTTAGCATATAAAAAATTGTTGAATTACAACTTTTTTAAAATGTGTCTTCTCAGTAGATGATCCATTTATGAGGTTGGTGCCTGAGCTATCTAACGCTTAACAGATTTAGCGTTGGTATTTGTAGATAGTGTTGCCATCTCACATTTTTGTATGGATATGTATTTTTGTTCCGAAATTTAGAAAAATCGCTGTTTTTAATATATATTATCCTAAAATGCCTATTTTATATAAGTAACATGGCGATATTTTTTCTAAAAAAACAACAACTAAATTTTGATCTAACAAAGTATAATTTAAAGTTCCGGTTCTAATACATAAATTATTTACAATTTCATATAATACTCATGTGTGGATAGATATCGTTAGCATGTTGCCATGGTTACCATGTTTTATTTTTTGTCATTTGCAAATGTAAATTTGAAACATTTACCTATGCAGCAGGTTGATATGCATTCGAATGGTATAAATATACCAACAACATGTACGTTACCCATATACGACTATCTGTAAAATTTGTAAACGTGCTATGCATTTGATATTTGATCTTTCATCTCCATTTTTTCAAATTACATTTCATTTGTCTTATGAATGTTAAAAGATTGTTTCGTAAATGTGAAGTGAGAAGAACTATGTATGTTGTGTGAGCTTATGTATATCTATGTTGTATGCATGTTAAGTTAGCAAACAGTCAGGCGGCAGGTGTAATAGTGGTTTGTGTATTTTTTTGTCTTTAATTATCTATACATATAGAGTGTATTTGCTAAATGTATGTACGTATGTGTGTGTATGTATGTTATCTGTGCTCTTGTTTATTTTTGTTGGAGGATAATTCATATGTGAAATACTACTAAACATCTTTTTGCTATGTATGTAAGCAAGTGTATGAGATTTTGTTGTGTGAATTTATGTATGTTTTTGTGTTTTTATTTCATTTAAATACCCTCTTAGTATTCAATTCAATTTCCTCTTTATTTCTTGTTTTGGTTTTTTTGTGTGTCTATGTTGTTTGCATGTCTAATCTGTGATATAATAGTACATCTAATGTTTTATTAATGTATTTCTGTGTGTATGTGATTTTTTTTTGTTATTGCTGTTGTCTTCTTATGTTATAATAATACATAATTACTAAAACATTAAGATCGTCTAAGGAAATATTTATTTAAAAATTGGTTTAGTTTTTTTTTTCATCATGTGTAATTTTAATAGGATTGCATTTACTGTGTATATCTGTTTGGTTGTGTTTGTGTGTGTGTGAAATTTCTCATCAAATCCTTTGTTTGGTTTTTAACAAAAATCAAATTAATAGAAATTAAAATAATTGTGTGCTATTAAAAAACAAAATATTTATAAGAAATTAAAGTTAATTGTAAATATATGGTATATGTGTATATATGCATATATGAGTGATATCTACAGTAATTCTCTATTATATGAAATTGTAAATAATTTTATGTATAGAACCGGGAAATTTATAACTTTTTTAAGTGTTGTGGTTTTGTTAGAACAATATCACTATGCTACTTTGTATAAAATAACACCAAAGGAATTTTTATGATTTATGAAATTTGGAAATGAAAAATATATTTTCAACAAAAATATGAGATGGCAGCACTAGTTACAAACATCAACTCCAATTCTGTTAAACGTTAGATACTTAGCAAAGACATAAACCTATTAGATGGATCCTCTACTAAGAAAACACATTTGAAAAAAGTTGTAATTCCACATTTTTTAATAGTGTCCCCAAAATGGAACGCTTTCCATACCCAAAAATTTCCCAAATTTAATTTGAAATTCCCCACAAAAAATCTCAATAAATTATTGGCAAGTTTTTTTTTTGAAAAAAGTAAAGGACTAGACTCTGCTGTAGAAAATCCTTAAAAAATTAAAAATTGAAAAATATCAATTTTTTTCTATACTAGTTTTCGAGTTACAAAAAGATGAAGATTTCAAAACACAAAACCAGGAGCCGATTGCTCAAAATATCATCCGATACAAGCCCCCATCAGAGTTATTTATGTGTATAGAGTCATCGAATTTTTTTCTTATGCAAATCATCTTCTAAATACTCGAGAAACATGTGTATTTTTGAATTAAAACGTAGAACTACGTTATAGTCAAAAAATTAAATTGGGTGATCGATCAAAAGGCGTTGTTGTTCCGATATGTACTCTATTCTATATGGGTATGAGACATATTTTCCAAATCAGTGATGTACGCAGATGAGTCCTTACGAAAAAATTTCACAATATTAAAAAAAAAAATTTCTTAGGAAAAAGAGCAAATAGTAAAGTAGCCTCTTGGGCACCCAAACAATAAATGCCTTGAAATTTAGGAAAGAGGAAAGTTTTTTTTTTTGTAATATTTTTGGAGATTCTCTATACTGAACAGGTTCCGAAAATTTCCAATAAAAACGGTCAAATTTGTAAAAATTCCCCACCAAATCCCCCAGTCCCACCTCAAAAATGTTTGTCCCATCCAGTATTGGGGAAAATCCCCAATACTGGCAACACTGAGTGTAAGTTCGAAATTGCTTGAATTCGAAACTATGTCAAACGTATAAGAATATTAATGCATTGCTGAAGTCTATCGATAACTTGTGCTTTAATCGGATAATTAAGAGGCTCATTGCTGAAAATCGGGCTAAATATGAGATATAACCCAGCTTTGGCTAAATCTGGTTGATATTTATGTACGTTTAATTGGGAAACCAAAAATGTATTCAAATGCAATGGGTGTGGTATACTTTAAAAAACATTTATACACGCAGTGAAGAAACATTATTGTCACAATCAATATTCGAATAGCAAAATAAATAATAGGAGCTATTTTTTGCGGCGACAATTGGCTTCAAGTGAACATGGTTCTAATAGAAAAATTAAATATTTCAGTTAATTTAAAGAGTATTTCTTTAAATAAAAATATTTTTCTTTACTACGAAAGAAATTTGCCTTACTATTCAAAGACAGACGACTTAAAATGGAAAGTGGTTAGTTTCAGAGAATTTGTGTCTAAATTCAAAGAAAACAATTCTTAAAGCAAGGATTATGAAATTTTTTAACTAAAACTTTTTTAAAGTTGTCCTTAATATTGGGTAAATTGGCGTATCCAAAAATTTAAGATGCATAATTTTTCATATTAGGTCAATACATTTTACAGGAAAATACGCAAACATACCTATTAATTACCAAGTATTGTCAACTGTTATTATCAACATTTTACTGTAAACCAAATGTTGCCAAAACTAACATGATCTTTCTTTTCTTCAATGTATATTGTTTTGCAACAAATCGAACACCGTTTTGTGTTAACTTTGACTTTACCGGCGTATACATAAAAAACAAGAGACGTAGTTATGAAATACAAGCTAGAAATTCCAGTTATCATAGATTTGGATTTAATTGGAAATTGTAAATGACGGTTGATGAGATGTCAATATTTTATTATAAGGGTTGACATTAGAGGTCTGCATCGAATAACTTTTCGCTGTCGAATATAGTACATACACTGTCTTTCTCTCAGAGCGCAAGTAGTGAAGTGAAGAGAACACTTGCTTGTCAAATATCACCAAGTACTTATCCGAAACAATATGTGTTCCGAAAAAAGGAACAATAAAAATTTAAGTACTTGAGAAAAAGTACAACATGGATTCTCTTCATTTCACGTGGTACCACAAGTATTTCTCAGTTATGTGCCAAGCAAAACTTTCCATTATTATTAATCATAGATATGTATGTATGTCACATATTTCATATATTTATGTATGTCACACACTTACCTTAACGTTTTGCCGTTCTTTAATATCAAATCCGAAAACATATTGATGGAGAGTAACTGTTTTTCTTGTATTTCTGAAACTGCACGTGGTACATGGAGTACTCTATGAAGTTTTGTTCTCGCAACATACTCGACGTGATCACTCTGAGTCAGGGCTGCCAATTTTGCCAATTTATCGGCATTTTGACGATTTTTTACTCAGAAAATGGACAATTCCGATTTTTTCCGATTTTAACTCCGTTCATTAGACACATTGGTAAGGGAGTTAAAGTTTTTACATTTTGAAGAAATTTTTTGGAATATATAAAATAAATTTGAAAAATTTTGGGAAAGAAGTTTGGAAACAAAACATGACTTCGGCTTTTCGAGTTTTGTCAAAATTCGTACATATAATCATGATTCTTCCACACTCCACAGCTAAAATTAGATGATAGTTGGAGAATAATTCATCTGTCCCAAAAATAACCTACAATGAAATAACTCAAGTTGTTTTATTAACCAAAATTGATAATGATTTACTCAGAATGTGCAAAAGATGATAACATTCTAGTACAGTATAAACAAATAGCCACATATAGACATATCTATCGGAAACACCATAAAAAATCACTTGTTTTTGAAAACGCGGGACTTTTTCTTGAGTTTCAAAATATTTATTTTTTGAATAAAAATGTTACTCAATTAGTAACAATATTTTAGAAAAATAGATTTTTTATACAAAAATTATG
>PGFW01020027.1:0-10361 GCA_003123925.1 Haematobia irritans
GGTATGTTTCAGGGTGCTGAGATAGAAGAAATGTGTGAAGAGAGAGTATTTTTTGCATATGCGCATCGCAGACACCTGCAATAAAAATGTGTATTTGCTGGTTTTTCATTTATATAGCAAAGTTCAATCTGGTAATTAAAAATTAATGAAATTATCTTTAGAGCATCTATGACTTACAAATAAAATTTGAAGCAAGTACATATATTCGTATGTATAGGCTGAGAATGGAGGTGGGTGTGGAAATAATTTGTAAGGCTATGGCATAGAAAATAGAGTTTATGCTACGATGGATGTTGGCTTAATCTAATTTAGATATGGGCTGTGGGCGTGGATGAGCATCATGAGCACCCGGCGCATATGCGCGAAGGCGTGAGTGAAGAGAACTTAGACTTAAAGATGAGAGGAAGAAGCCTAAATTGCTTCTTTCGTCCGTCAACATATAATTACTGGAATGAAGATATTTTTTGACGCTTGTTTTGATGCCTCTTGGTCGGGTTCAGGGAAGTCTTTGGCTTTTGTTGTTGTTTTTTTTGTTTTTTGCATAGTCTACGCTGGTGTTTTAGCGTTATGTATGGAGCTCAATAGGATAGGAGAGACAATCACATGAGAGAAGCTGTGGTGTAAAACTGTATGGAGAGAAGGTGTGCTTCACAAGATGTTGCTAATAAAAGGTCTTTGGCTATATGCAAAAGCTTACATATAGAAGACATAAAAGACCCAGGGTTTTTTCCCTTTCTGTTCATTTCGGATATGGGTTGAGTGATAGCTCTGGTGTAACACGTGTGTGATGGGTGTGGGTTTATAGTTTTCAGACAATGTTTGCGGCATTTTTCCGAATGGTGTTGCTTTTCATTTTATAACAAAAATACAGATAGCATTTTTTTGGTTTTCGGCGCAGCAATAAAAAGACTAAAACTAGAGATGTTTTTTTGGCCACAGCTAGGCAATAGATATTAGTCAAAGAGATGCTGGTGGGAGAATGGGGAGAGAAGCCCAAACAAAAGCATGCCTAAGTTCTGGCCTAATAAATTCCATGAAGTCAAACATATGGTCTGATACACTTTACGCTTTGCACATGTATCTGGCGCTTAGTGCTAGGGCCCAGTGAAAGGACCGTTGTGAGACATCGGATTTCAAATTTATTTTAATGTAAAGAAAGCGAAAGAAAGCAACAAGCACACACTCACCGACCAGTAGACATTCTTCAAAAATGTGTCACAACAAACGCAGTCATCGCGCTATGTCTGTCTATCGACATTTGACATTTAAATATTTGGGCGCGGCCAGCATGTGGAGGGGATCCGCACAACGGCTATGGTGCTCCGTACGAAGAGAGCGAGGAGCCGTGGGCGTGACGAGGCAGGCTGGGTGAACTTAGGACATGCTGTGGTAGTCGGGGAGTGGTGATGGCGTTGGAGGAGCGTTTGCCGCGGGAAGGACACATTAGATAGTCGTTGTAGGAGCCGGTTAGAGAGCCGGCAGGTTAGAGGGTGAGTACGCAAGCAAGGAAGAGAGCTTTCTTCCGTGTGTGAGTAAAACAAACAAAATTGTGCGCGCGACATGGAATCTCTGTGCGGTGCGTCGACCCTCGCGCCTCGGTCGTTTTATGTTTGTGTAATGCTGTGGGGATGTTGTGTGGTGTGGATACCCCTGGCCCGGCCGGGGCGCCGGCCGGGGGCGGTAGACGGTGCAAAATAAGGGAAGGGCGTTTCATTCTTAAACCATATAATTTTGCGGTAGAATAAATGTGTTAAAAATCGAAAAGTTTTTTCGTAAGAGAGAAAAAATTGTATATGAAATATATTTTCACTGTACTGCAAGACTGTGTCCAACAGACTACGGCGCGCCGATGAAAGCACTTTAAGATATGGACGTTCGTCCCGCTTGAGGCACGCGATTAAGAGCGGACAACTTAGTCGTGAACCGTACGCTGGGCCGAAAATTCTCAGACACAAGGGGTTGCGGCGCTTCGGAAAGAAGTGGTTGTGCCGAGCTTGTGTATTAACTTGGTTGAAGAGATTAAGAACATGACGCTCGCCGAAAACTCACGCCCAGTCGGAGCGCAAGAAATTACCCTTTATAAACAGGAAGCAATGTTTTAAATTGTTAAATGGCAAAGGATTCATTTAATTAAAAAAATACACTAATAGAAAAAAAATTACGGTTCCAATAGTCGTGAACGGACTGGTGACAAAAATGAAACGGCAAACGTCACAAAAATGCAAAACGGAATATGTTTCACAATTTTCGTACCACGGCGTACACGATTTCATGAAGCGCATTCGTTTTTTCTTGGCCATGAAAATTCTTGAAATAATATTTAGACGCTATTATGGCAACGTCCCATCGTGGTCGCAATGTGCTAAGGCGACTGGTTAACGACGTATGGTGCAGAGAAGACAGTCAGTTCGAGTCACGCGGCCAAGCGAAATCTATTTTTTTTAATTTTGTTTATAAAGTCGTACCGATACGTTTTCAGAGTCAATGAAACGCTGGTTGTTGTTTTGACAACGCATGGTGGTCAATGTTCCCTATCGTGTGTCAGATTACACCGCTGTTCTCAGTTTGACACCACATTGTGTTTTTATTCCCTTCATGAAGCGAACTCGTTTTTGAAATGAAGCCGCCACTCCGTGCACGATTTTTTCTATGAATGTATATATTTGGTTTGAAAAAAGTTCTCATAGAGTGTCGTTAAAATAATAAGTTTAAATTTGTAATCATGGTTTCTTTGCCACTCGTCGTCAAAAATTATTTACCCGAAAAATTTGAACGAAAATTTTTACCAAAAATTTATCAAATTTACAACAAAGTCTTATTTGATCTAATTTTTAGTGGTTATTATGAAATATTGTTTTTTCTTCAAAAGACTTATTTTACTATTTTATTTTACAAGTTTATTTGACTAGTATTTGCCAAATATTATGGATTACTATGATCTTTGCACCAGACCAAGGGAAATTCCTACATATTTACACACATTTTTTCAACACGAAAAACTTAAAATTTTTAAAGGATTCGAATATGACCCCGAAAGATTTTCTCGAAGAATCTTGTTTTTATTATCTAGGAAAATTTTTTCAAAATATTTTTTTCTATAACAAATTTTGTTAAACTTTTATTTTTAAATAGAAATTTGACGAGAAATATTATTTCTATAGACAATTTGTGAAAATTTTAGTTTCAATAGTAAATTTTGAGCAAAAATTTGATTTCTAATAAGGAAGCTTTTGCGCTCAGAAAATTTTGGTTTATCATGAAACATTCATGAGATCTCCAATTGCCTTCATTTTTATTGACAATTTTGCTCAACATAATTATTTCTAATATGAATATTTTGTCAAAAAATTCTATTTCTATAGAAAAATTTTTAATCAACATTTAATTTTTATAGAAAATCTATCAAAAAATTTTATATTTTATAGAAAGATCTACTAATTTTATTTACTATAGAGCAATTTCTTGTTAAAAATTGTTATGTCAATATAAAATTTTGGGCCAAAAATTTTATTTCTATAAAGGTTTATCAGAAATGTTATTTTTATAAGAAAATTCTATCAAAATTGTATTTCTATAAGACAATGTTGTCAATATTTTATTTCTAATTTGAAAATTTTTTTAAAATTATATTTCCAAAGAAAATTTTGTCAAAATTTTATTCTTGATAGAATTTTTTTTTACCAAAAATTTATTTCTTAGAAAATTTTGTCAAAATTTAATTCTATAGAAAGATGTTGAACCGAACGTTTGTATTTCTTTATGGAAAATTTTGCCCGGCCAAATTGGTTTATTTCTATATGAAAATTTTTCAAAAATAAAATTTCTTAATAGAAAATGTTGTCAACATTTATTCTCTGTTAAGAAAAGTTTGCTGTGGGCAAATTTTTAATTTCTTATGACGAAATTTGTCAATATTTTCTGTCAAAATTTTATTTCTATAGAAAATTTTGTCAAAATTTCATTTCTAAAGAAAATTTGGTCAAAAATTTTGATTTCTAAGTAGAAAACAAATTTCGTCAAGATTTTATTTTCTATAAGAAAAATAATGTCAATAATTTTTATTTCTATAAAACAATTTTGCAAATTTTATTTCAAATAGAAATTTTTTGTCAAAAATGTTGTTCCCTATAGAAAAATTTTGTCAAAATTTTATTTCTCTACGAAATTTTGGCAACATTTTATTTCTATAGAAAATTATTTTTCAGAAATTTTATTTTAATTGGAAAATTTTGTCACCACAAATTTTGTTGTCTATAGAGAAATAGTTGGTCAGATATTTTATATTTAATATGACAATGTCGTTTGTCAAAAAATTTTGTGGTCTAATAGAAAATTTTGTTCAAAATTTTATTTCTATAGGAAATTTAAGTCAAAAATTTTATTTCTATAGAAAAATTTTGTCAAAAATTTTATTTCTATAGGAAATTGTTATCAAAATTTTATTTCACAAAAAAATTTTGTCAAAATTTTATTTCTATAGAAAATTTTGTCAAAATTTTATTTGGCTATAGAAAATTTTTGTAAAAATTTTATTTTTATAGGAAAATTTGTCAAAAAAATTCTCTTTTTGTACTAATAATCTTGTCAAAATTTTATTTATGTAGAAAATTTTGTAAAAATTCTCTATTTTAGAATAATTTGGTTCAAAAAATTTAATTTATAATAGAAAATTTTGTCAACCGTTGTAATTTCTATAGAAAATTTTTTTCACAAATTTTATTTTATATTGAAGATTTTGTCACAATTGTTATTTTTGATAAAAAATTTTGTCAACAATGATTGTATTTTAAATAGCACCAGATTTGTCTCGAAATTGTTATTTCTATAGAAGAAATTCTCTTTGTCAAAAATTGTATTTCTTTACGAAAATATTGTCAAATTTGTACTTTTATATGGCAAATTTGTCAAAAATCTTTTTTTTAATCAGATAATCTCAAATTTTACTTTCTATAGAAAGTTTGTAACACCGTTTTTTTTTTTAATACGCCTGACCCAGCCACCAGCTGTGGAACAGGGTATTATAAGCTAAGTGCATATGTTTTATAACACCGCAGAAGGAGACGAGATAGACACATGGTGTCTTTGGCAATAAATGCTCGGGTGGTTCAGATGAGTCGATACTATACCATGGTCCGTTCATGTCTGGTCGGTCCGTCCGTCCGCTGTCCGTCGTCTGGGAAGCCACTTTTTGTGATCAAAAGGTCTAAGGTCGCAATTTAAGTCCCAAATCGCCTTCATAATTTGGCACCATGTTCCTATAATTTGGGTCAGAAATAAGAACCTATTGATTTTGGAATGAAATCGGTTCAGATTGTAGATATGCGGTCCCATATATATCTTTCGGCTCGATAATGCACTTATATGGACCCAGCAGCCAGAGTTTATACGATTTGGCTTAAATTTTGTACAAACATAACACTTATAGTGTGTAGTCAAGTGTGCAAAAAATTTTGATTGAAAAAATTCCGTTCGGATTAGATATAGCTCCATATATTCTATTCGCGCCGATATGGAGTAATATGGTCCTAAAAGCAGAGTTTTGGCCCATTTGGTTGAAATTTTGCACAGAGTAGATTTAGGCACTGTAGCTTATGTGCCAAATTTGGCACCTGCCCGCGTAGGCCTACCAAGGAGAAGACAAGAAACACGAAGTGCACAGAGTTTACGACGCAGCGTTGTAGCCTGGGGTGCAGCGTGCCACATTTGATATAGCTCTTTTTTGACCCGATATGCAGTTATATCGGACCCATGGTGCCAGAGTATTTATCCCGATTAGCGTTGATAATTTTGCACAAGGCGTACAATTTGGTAAATATAGTCATACGTGCGCACAAAATTTGATTGAAATCGTTCATGATTTAGATGATCAGCTCCATAATATATGTTTTCTGATTTCTACAAAAATGCTCAAAATACAAACATTTTCCTTGTTAAATCGCTCACTGCTTAGTCACGAAAAGTTGTGAAATAATGACTCTAATTTTCCTAAAACTTCCTAGAATAAATATAATATGTCGAGCGATAATCTGTAAATAATTTTTGCAAAGTTTCACTGAAAATTGCTTCAGGATTTAAAGTTTTCCCATATTTTCTTTAATTAGTGTTCCACCTAGTGCATTAGCGCAACTTAAATTTGAGTCTTATAGATTTTGTTGAAAAGTTATCCAAGATTCTGTCCAAATCGAGTGATATTTAGATGTATGTAATTTGGGACAAAACCTTTAATATCCATTAATTTGACCGGATGTGATAGTATCGAAATTTAGTTCTAGCAAAAGTGGTTCATGGTATAAATAACGTCGGCCCCGCCCGACTTCAGACTTTCCTTACTTGTTTTAGATAATCTTGTCAAAAAATGTTATTCCTATAGGAAATTTTGTCAAAATTTTATTTCTATAGAAAATTTGTCCAAATTTTATTTTTATAGAAAATTTTATCAAAATTTTATTTTATAGAAAATTTTGTCAAAATTTTATTTCTATAGAAAATTTTGTCAAAATTTTATTTCTATAGAAAATTTTGTCAAAATTTTATTTCTATAGAAAATTTTGTCAAAATTTTATTTCTATAGAAATTTTGTCAAAATTTTTCTATAGAAAATGTTGTCAAATTATATCTATAAAATTTTGCCGAAATTTTATTTCTATAGAAAATTTTGTCAAAAATTTTATTTCTATAAAAATTTGTCAAAATTTATTTATAAAATTTTTTCAAAATTTAATTTTTTATAGAAAAATTGAAGTCTCCAAAGTTGTAGAGGAATATTTTGCTAAATCTTCCAAACATAAGAATTCTACCAATTTAAAAAAAGTAAAAAATCTACAAAAATTTGGTAGAATTCCACAACTGTGGTAACCGTGTTTGTAATGCAGCCTTTTACATTCATACAATGTTATACAGTGAAACCCCCAAACCTGGACACTCCGAAAAGCGGACACTTCACATAATTATCACACTAAAATTAACCTCTCATAAATGGACACCTCCCAAATGTGAACAGAATTAGGGCGGCCGTGGCTGTTTACTTTTGGGAAGTTTCACTTTCATTTTCCATCACCGCTACACACAGGAAGAATATGATCACCTCAAACATGTTTCAAGAGCAAAATGTTATTTTTGTATGGTGAATGTAACATTTTTGTCACTAAAATGTATTTTCTCGTCAATATTAACCTGCTTGCCGAAATAGATACATGATTTCAGAGAAAAAACATGGTTGCGAAAACCATGTTACATGGTCCCACCCAAAAATAACATTTTGCTCTTAAAACATGTTTGAGGTGATCATATTCCTTCTCTGGGTGTATTAAAAATGGCTAAATTATACTTACATTGCTCATATGTATATGCCCGTTGTTTGGAATTGTTATTATATTTACCTGCAAATAAATAAGTTTTAAATATTAGTCATCAGATATTTCATTACTTCAAATATGCATTTTAAATTGAATTAAATCAAACATCTTCCATAATAAATGCAAATGAAAATAAATTAAATAAAATTTTTCCTCATCAATTTGTATGATGAACTCAAATATTAAACCCCACATCTAATCAATTATGAGAGATTTACGTTTTCATTGTTCTCTCTTCTTGTTAGCACATTGCTCGAGTTAATGCCCTTGGCATTCCTCAAAGCCACTCTATGTATGGCATTACTGGCAGTTGCATTTCAAAGAATCTATGTTGACACAAGAGACACGCACACACAAGATAACTACAAGTTCGTGGGTGAGTGTGTGTACAGTTATGATTCAAGGATTTGTAGTGATGACGATGTGAGCATTGATGTCAAAGTCATAGTTAGCTTGCATTTTTCTCCTCTCTCTCTCTGTCTTCGTTTGTCTCTCACTCCCACAACATGGTGATATCCACAGAGATTCAAATGGCAAAATAAGCATTAAACGAACAAATTTTTAATACTCACAAGTAAACTTTTATTTCATTTCATACAAAACACCCATCCACTCACATACACAGAGTGAGCTTAAATGGTCTCACACCCTCATACCATTGCTACATAAACTCAAGTAATAGTGTGTAGGGTGTTGGTGTGTGTAATTTGGTAAGCGAGTTGTACACAGTATGTGCATGTTTTTTATTGAAAAACTATTTTTCATACTTTAAGGAAAACAGCAAAATATTTTTTGGTCCTTGGAGCAAGGGACTGGGGTTGAAATTGTTGCTATCGAAAAATGTTTTTCGTTTTACTTGCAACAATTTCCATGTGCACATATTCGCGAGGGTTTTTCGTTTATGTTTACGGCCAAAGCTGTTGCATTGATCCCCCTTTCAAACACATTGACAAGTTCGACACTTTTTTTTCGTTATCTGGGATGGTAATGAAGTGCAGTAGATTTTAGTGGGTATTAAATACGTAGAACTTTACTTGTAGTCATAAAGTTTGGTAAATATTTTTATGTCTTTTAAAGAACTTGTAGATTGTTTTTCGAAGCTGATGTCTTTACAATTTTTTAATAATGTTTATACTTTGAATAGTTTTATGAAACAATGATTGTAGTGAGTATAGAAAGAAAAACTGAGAAAAATAAAAATAAGAACTAGTATGCACTTCAACACTTTGAGCAGTTCCAAAAAAGGTGTATTGCCACTCGTGCCAAAATTAATCTACGAAAATTTTAAGCAATTTTTACTAAAACTATATTGAAGTTTTTGCTCAAATTTTGTGGTTAGTATGAAAAAAGAAATGTTTTATTATTTTAGTTTATAAATTTATTTATTATAATTTTTTTTGGGTGTATAATCCCTCGTATTGAATTTAGCTTACACCACAAAGGGAAAGTTACTAATTCTACAAAAATTGAGAACTTACAAGAGATTTTTAAGGTATCTAACATCAAAATTAAAATTTTTAAATTTTACTTCTATAGAAAATTTTGTCAAAATTTATACTTCTACAAAAAATTTTGTTCTATAGAAAATTTTGTCAAAATTTTATTTCTGTAGAAAATATTCTCAAAATTTTATTTCCATAGATAATTGAAGTACTTTTTAGTTGGAAAAGAATATTTTACAAAACTCACCAAAACTTCAAGAATACTACCAATTTACCAATCACCGTGGTGCAATGGTTAGTATGCCCGCCTTGCATACAAAAATCGTGGGTTCGATTCCTGCTTCGGCCGAACACCAAAAAGTTTTTCAGCGGTGGATTATCCCACCTCAGTAATGCTGGTGACATTTCTGAAGGTTTCAAAGCTTCTAAAAGTGGTTTCACTGCAATGTGTAACGCCGTTCGGACTCGGCTATAAAAAATTGGTCCCTTGTCATTGCACTCAGCACTCGGCTTT
Source organism: Haematobia irritans (assembly GCA_003123925.1). NCBI lineage: Eukaryota > Metazoa > Arthropoda > Insecta > Diptera > Muscidae > Haematobia > Haematobia irritans. The sequence goes on from PGFW01020027.1 coordinate 9,312, forward strand.
AAAAAGTATTTCCCTTTGTCATTGAGCTTAACATGGAATCGGGCAGCACTCAGTGATAAGAGAGAAGTTCACCAATGTGGTATCACAATGGACTGAATAGTCTCAGTGAGCCTGAAATATCGGGCTGCCACTATACCTAACCTAACCTAACCTAACCCACCAATTTACCAGACAGTAAAAAATCTACCAGTTTTGGTAGAATTCTACCAACTGTGACAACCATTGATACTAGTCCTTTATTCATTGGGAGACAGCTAAAATACGTCTTTGTAATGGGATTTGGGATACATTGTAAAATTGATATGACAGTTTAAAAAGTGGCATAACATGGCAAAAAGTGGACAAAAGACGCAGAAGTTTCAAACACTTGCAAATGTGCAACTTGGCTTAAGAGACTTAAAATTCAATTTGGATTTTGTTTTGCACAAGGAGAAGTGCTTACGAAATTTGAACCAAATCCATTGGCAAATGACAAGTAATGCCCAGAAATTGTGGGGATTTGTAGGTAATGTTCAAACTGCTATGCATAAGAAGGCTCTAATAGTCGGTTGATATTGATAGCCACGCTAGATCAATATTTTTCAGTGAAGGTCAAGAGTTCGACCTGAAAATTATGTTTACTATTGATTATTTCTAAAAAATAAAATCTCATATAAAAGACTATAAATCCAAAGGACGAACATCTTCTAAAGGAAGTCACTGTGGTGTAATGGTTCGCATATCCGTCTTGCATAGGAAGGGTCTGGGACCTGAATCCAACGGTGATGCACTGATTATATGAGAGTGTAAAAATGCCAATTCTGACATACGCTACAATAGTCTAGTAGACATTGATGATGGAGAGAATGTGCAACAAAGAAATTTTAAAATGGGTCTTCCCACAATTGGGTCAATGAAGACTACGTCAACCAGAGCTTTGGAAACGATATTGGACATAGAAATTTTAAAACGGGTCTTTCCACAATTTGGTTAATGAGGACTACCACAACCAGAGCTTTGGAGACGAAACTGGTCATAAGATCTCTAGAGGTTCACATCAAAAGCGAAGCC
>PGFW01020029.1:20558-33315 GCA_003123925.1 Haematobia irritans
AATATATTTCATCTTTAAACGCATAACATACATTCTATGGGTCTTGTTCACCCAATTTAAAATGCTTTATCACCTTTTAAGGATCTCTTGACTTTACGCGTCAATGATTTAACATGGTTTTCGCTTCCACTTCCTGCTCAAAGATTCCTTCTTTGGTGATTGTATCGAGGACGTCATAGGACGTGCAACAATTCCACAGCTATTACTTGTTGAAATCCATAACTGTATGGTGTCGAAGGAGAAGGTGAGTCAAACCATTAGTCGAATCATATCCTGTATGCATGTTACCCGCATTGTACAAAGAACATAGACATGCCCAGCTCCAAAATCCCACTTTTCTTCAAGAAAATGTTCAACCCATCATCGATTCTTAGCGTTTCTTTGCCGTATCCATTCCCATGCTTTTATGGTTTGTAATACAAACTCAAAGCCATTTTCGCATTTCGAAAACAACTTTTTTCCAGATGCCAGTCAACCCAGCTACTATGCCATTAAGGACAATAGAATTTAAGTGTTCAAACTACATTGACAATGTTCGGTAGCTTATGCATGCGTAATACAAACAGTCAAAAAGCATAAATGTATGGATTTCCCAACTTTAACGAAGCCGGCCATACTGCCTTGAGAAAGAAATTCGAAAGTATATTCAACTTTGTAATTCAACTTCGTCTAATAATAAATTAAAGTTTGAATATAAAGTTATACTAAGGCCATGATATAGTCTCAGAGAATCAATAACTATATCTTTTATTTCTATACACTCCACCATGTAGAATGGGGAATACTATTTCCAGGCCCGTTGTCGACTCATGACAAAAAATCTACCCAATAATTTGGCAAGAATAAATGTAACCAACAAAACAAAAAAACTACAAAAAAATTAATTTTTCGAGCAGTTTTTGATAAAATTTTTTGTGGTTATTTGAACAATATTGCTTCCTTCGAAAGAAAATTTTCATATATTTTGTTTTAAAAAGTTTTTATTGTACTTTTTTCCATAAACACGCCGTAATAGCGACAAATTGATTTGGGGGTGTTATACATATTGTCGAAGTTTTAAATATTTTAAGCTTGGACCACAAGGGAGAATTTACCCACTTCGATAGTATGACTAAAGAGGAAATGAATATTTTATAAAGGATTGACTTTGTAAGAATATTTGATCACCATTTTATTTTTTACCTTTATGCCCACCATTTTATTCTATATAAAATTTCTTTTCTAAAAAAATTCTTCAAAATTACATGCTAAGCAAAAATTTTGCTGAAAATTTATTTCTTAATTGGTAAATACTCATAGAAAATTTGTCAAAATTTAATTGCATTTTGTCTAATGTTTCGAGAAAAATTTTTTGTCTAATTTTATTCTACTTGAAAAAATTTCTCAATAGCTTCTTTTTTTTATTGAAAATTTTTGTCAACATTTTATTTTTTAGAAAAATGTTGTAAAAATTTTATCTGTCTACAAGAAAATTTTGTCCAAACACCTTTATCTTCCCTACTACGAAAATTTTCGTCATACTTTTTTCCTTATCCTAGAAAATTTTGTAATTTTTTATTTTTTTTTTTGAAAATTTATTTCTATAGAAAATTTATCTAAATTTTTATCTTTATGAAAATTTTGCCTCCAAAAATTTTATTTCTATTGAAACATTTCTCATAGTTCTTTTGCCTATCCTGAAAATTTTGATCAACGATTTTTTATTTTAGACAAATGTTGTAAAAAATTTTATTTCTAACGCGAAAATTTTGTTCAAAACTTCTTTTCTATAGAAAATATGGGTAATTTTTTTATTGCATAAATTTTTTTTTTTGTAAAATTTTATTTCTATAGAAAATTTTATGCTTAATTTTTTCTTTATAGAAATTTTGTCAAAATTGCTATTCTATTGAAAATTTTTTTCAATCAGATAATTTTATGAAAATTTTCTAAAATTTTTATATTTTTAGAAAAATGTTGTCGAAAATTTTATTTCTATAGAAAAATTTTGTTCAACTTTCATTTCCTATAGAAAATTGTGTCAAATCTTTCATTTCTAATCAGTAATTTTTCAATATTAATTTCTTATTGAAAATTTATGTCAATAATTTTCTTGTGTTTTAGAAAATATTGTCAAACATTTTATGACCTTGGATAGAAAGTTATTATCAAAATTTTTATTTTTAAGAAAACATTTTTTTCAAAAGTTAATTGCCTTATATGAAAAATTTTGTCAAATATTTTATTTTTTAGAAAATATTGCTAAAAATATTATTTCTATAGAACAATCCTTTGCTCAAAAATTTTATTTCTGTCTAGAACATTTTGTTCAAAATTTTAATCTTGTATAGAACAATTTTTATCAAAAATTTCTATTTTACGAGAGCAATTTTGCTTGAAAATTTCATTTCTACCCATTAGAAAAAAAACTTTATTTCGTACTAGAAAATTATTGTCAAAATTTTATTGCTATGGGAACATTTTGTCAAAATATGTATATTCTATAAAGAAATTTGCTCAAATGTCATTTAAAAAAAAAAAAGAAAAATAATGTTATTTTAATATTTAGCCAATTTGTTTTCAATATACAAAATATTGGTCAAAACTTTTACCACTTCTATAGAAAATTTTATTTCATTAAGAAACCATATTGATAAATTTTATTTCTATAGAATATGTATGCAAATTTGTTTCTTTGTCAAAAATTTTTATTTCTAATATGAAAATTTTGTCAAATTTTTATCTTTAATAGAAAATTTTGTCCAAAAATTTTTATTATTATACTGAAAAATTTGTCAATATTTTCATTTTATTGAAAATTTAACCTGGTCAAATTATTTATTTTTAGAAAAATGTTGTCAAAATGTTATTATCTTATAGAAAATTTTGTCACAACATTTTATGTAATTAGCAAAATTGTGTCACAAATTTATTTCTATTTGAAAAATTCTTGTCTAAAGTTGCATGTTTAGAAACATATTGTTAAAAATTGTATGCACGTATATTATATCTAGAAAGTTTAATAATAATTTTTATTTTTTTGGAAAATTTTTTCAAATGTTAATCTGCTATAGAAAATTTTCAAAAATGTTATATTAAAAAAAAATAAAAAATTTTATTTTAAATTTAGAAATTTTTTTCTATATCAAAATGCCGTGTCAAAATTTTTATTTCTATAGCAAAATTCTTATCAAAATTTTTTATTTCTTTAGACATATGACAAAATATTATATCTATAGGAATATGTATGATAAAATTCTTTATCTTTCATAGAAAATTCTCGTAATTTTTTTTTTCTTCCGTCAAAAATTTCTATTCCTCTATATTCAAACCACATTTTGTCCAATATTTTGTATCTTTATAGAAAATTTTGTCAAAAACTTTTTATTTCTGCTGAAAGTTCTTTTATAAATAGCTTCACTTTTTATTGTAAAAAATTTATGTGAAAATTTTTCCTATTCTTATTAAAAAATGTAGCCAAAATGTTATTTCTATAGAAATTTTTTTTTAAAATTTTTATAGTCTTTTAGGAACAAATATTATAAAAATTGTATGCACTATAGAAAGTTTATCAAAATTTTTTACGAAAAAATTTTTCAAAAGTTTGATTGCTATTAGAAAATTTTGTCCAAATTTAATTTTTTAGAAAATATTTAAAAAATATTATTTCTATAGAGATTTTTTGTCAAATTTTGTACTTTTCTATAGAATATTTTGTCAAATTTAAAATTTTGTATAGGAAAATTTTATCAAAAATTTTATTCCCTACAGACAATTTTACCAAAATTTATTTCTTTAGAAAAAAGATTTGCCAAAACTTTATTTCTATAGAAATTTTTGTCAACATTTTTTTGCTATGGAAAATTTTTTCAAAATATTATTTCTTATAGAAAAAATTGTCAAAATCGTAATTTCTGCTATGAAAATTATTTATTTTTTTATTTTTTTTTTTTTTGCTTATTAGAAAATCGTTGTCAAAATTTTTATTTCTACACGAAGAATTTTATCAAACATTTTACTTTTATAGAAAATACTATTTCATTAGAACATTATTGATAATAATTTTATTTCTCATACGAATATGTTTTCAAAATTTCTATTATCTATCATAAAATTTTGTCAAAATTGTTATTTCCATACACTCAAAAAAGTGAACTCTCTATTTTCACTAAAGCCAACTCTTCCCCTAACTTTATTTTAGTTCATGGATAATTCATTATGCTTGGAGAAAGATTTCCTTTACTGCTAATAAAATTTTTTTTTGCGTAAGTTACAGCAGACAATACAGCATTCGCTTGTGAACCCAGCGCCCAATTTATTGCCCAACCTCCTTTTGAGCCAGTTGTAGCAACCATCGCTTTGGCAGTTGTGTCACCCGGACTGATTCGCTGTCGACACACACTAATGTCTAATGTGGGTTAATTGGTTGCGGGTCTGCCGAGTCACATTGGTCTGTAGTCTACCTTCATCATTTTCGGTTGTGCTTGCCCCAACCTTAATAAATACTTCATGTGCCAAACTAAAAAACCAATTCCTTTCCCACATTAAATGTGTCTAATAATTTCATTTTATTTAACTTTAAAAAATTAAAAGAAAAATAATATCTTAAATTCATTGTAGATAAATGTGTAAATTTATTTGAAAAATTTTACAATTTATAAAATAAATTTTTTTAGCCGATTAAGTTGCGTTTGGTAAATCAGCTCGTAATTCTATCGCCATGAATTTGCCGCATCATCCTATGCTGCCAAAACAATTTATACTACAACACAAATAAAAATTGCCATTTAATTAAATCTAATTAATATATTGTTCGTCAATCAAAAACAACTAAATACGCAGCAAAGACTCGAACTTATATGAACTTCTTGCGCGGTAATTTAGAGAGCTTACCGAAATTGAAAATATGCCGCGGTTTGTTTATATATGGGGGCTATATAAAACTTATGCCCGAATATCCGTGAACTTTGTATGGTTGGATAGCCGGCTATATACTGGCCACAAATGGTACCAAATTTTTCAACCGAGTCAAATTAATTATGGGGCCTCCGGACCGGTTCAAATCTGTGGATCGGTTTCTTATTTGGAGGCTATATATAATTATAGCACCGTTGGACCAATTTATTCTTTCCGTTGCCTTAAAGACCATATACTCAACACCACGTACCAAAAGCCTTCAATCGGATCGGATGAATTTTGTTCCTCAAAGAGACTCCCCGAGATCAAATCATGCAGGATCGGTTTATATGGTGAGTACAACTATAATTTACGGAACCGATATGGACTAAACACAAACGTACCAAATTTCAATCCGAAATCGGATGAATAGTTGCTTCATCCTAAGAGCGATCCGCAAGCCAAAAAATCTGACGGGGTAAACGGTTATTCTACTATTGCGCGAGGCAATATGCCCATTTGCAATTACATCCGCACCTACAATCTTAATAACACAACTACTTGTGTTCAAGCTCTTTGCATGTCAGATAGCTTGTTTCGTTTCGCGAACGTTAAACGCTGATTATCCAATAGACCGCACGGAACATGGCTAAGATCGACTCGGAATTTCAGCACGACAAAACGAATATATACTTTATGGCGCGCTTCTCAGAGCCAGCTATCTCGAATACCCTCTCACCCCATCCTATGCCGTAGCAGGGTATAACTAATACCCAACACCACATGGAGGGACACATAAGAAAATTTTCTTGAAGACTCATCTCGTAACACCTATTTAGCCATGAAGATTGCACCTCGGTTTAGCTGATCATGTACGTAAAATGCTGAAAATCGTTAACTATCTGTGCATTATTAGCAGCATTTACAAATGTATTCCTTTTTGCCGATGCTCGCCCAGCCTATCGCAGAGAGTTTATATTTTGCTTTAGCACGGAACATTAATATTGTCTCAACCTCTATGGCCAGTATTTGTTACAAAACTAAAAAGACAAAAGTTTTGATTAATTCATCGAGAGAGATCGAGCAGACTGGATGCTAAGGGTTAAATACCTGTTGGAAACTGTGCAAGATTGCGTACATTAAGCATGGCCTGCTGCTCTCGGCAGCACTTCGCTTGACCACTTGAGAAGTGAATTTCTTTATCCGAATCTATTAGATTCCAAGTTACTTACATGTAACAAATTATGTTTTTGAAGATTAAAAACTTAATATAAAAAATACTTCTTCCTTAGACATGAAATTAAATTATTTAATTAAGAAATGAACATTATTGCTGGCCAAATAATTTCAAATGGCATTCGGTTGCCTGAAAGCACCATCCGTAAGTTGTGATTACACAAAGTGCACAGTTATTTGACAATTAATTACGGCAGGTGCTTGGGTGTCATCCGACATTACGGGCCAAAATTTTTAATAAAGTAGCCTGACATTTAGCCCTCTAAACTGTCTGTCTTCCAATCACAAACGCTAAATCCATTGGAAATAATCGGAAAAACATTGTTAATAAGAGGACCCACGCTGATGCATTGCAAACTTATAGTACATAGCATTGGCACACACTTGATTAAGTTTAATTATTACAAATGTAGAATTTTTCCATTACTTCAACCGATTTTCCAACCTAATCACACTTCCTCTGTGTTGGTACTGTTAAATTAACTAAAACCGCGCACGGAAAAAATTACATACACAAAGATGAGCATAAAGATTAACTCTCAAATTCGCTTGTCTTCCACAATGATAGTTCAGTATTTTCTCTATAAATTTGCTAAATTTTACTTACCCAAATGCGCTCATCAAAATGAACTTTCGTATGGTCACTAAAGGACATTCCTTTGCAATTTTGAACTTCCAAAATTTTCCTTGAAACTTTACAATTTTTTTTAACAAGTGAAAACAACTTTATTTATGTGTAATAAATTTTTCTTGAATTTTGTCGGAAAATGTTACTTATTTTTATATGACATCGGGTATGAGCCATCGTTTGTACTGGTTCAAGTTAAAATTTTTCTCTAAATAATATTCAAAATATTACAAACTTAGAGAACAACCGTTAGAACTTCACATTGTTCTCTTTGAAACATGGCTTTGGGCTAATCATATTTTCTTCTCTGGGTGTGCCAATAGCACAGATTGGGAACTTCTTCCACATATGCTTACCCTATATGAGCACGATATTAAAACTCTTCCCAGTACAGTGTTTGAGAACATAAAATTAGCACATGTCTGCTTACAACTTGCCTCATTAAGTTTGTTTACCCATATTTTCTTTTACTTGTTTCCCCGAGTGATTGGCTTACTCTCAAGAATTCACAATAAGAACTCTCTTCAATGGAGTAGAAAGAGTTTTGTAAAGAATCACTGCGATGCTGAATGGCCACTAACATATTGAAAAGACTTTTGAAATTGCCCAGATAAGAGCCTTAACTTTATCTGCCACGACCTAAACAGCAATAAACAATGTAAGCGGCTAACGCATTTGTTTGACACTTTTATATAGAACATTTGTATCATTTAAAGGAATACATTTTTATTTCTGTATATTAGCCCTGGATATACCCACGCAGCCTGGTTTAACTGTCAAAATTCTAATCTATACTACAAATTATTACATATTTATTCGACGCTTATTTCACAAGAATCACCTTTAATGGCGAATGATTACTATTAACCGTTATTGAAAAGACCCAAATCCCACAATAAGCCAATGTACATCCCCCAACCACCCAAATTTTACCCGCTATAGCACATGTTTCATCGCTGGCTAATTCGAATTTACATAGCCTTTTCTTATGAAAATTACATATGAGAATTATTCTTCCCAAATTGAACCATTTTCAGTATCAATTCTCTTAATTTTCTTTTCGAATAAACTTGAATAAATATTGTTATGGGGATGTTTAATGTTAAGAAAATATATATAAAATATATCTCTTCAAATGTTGGCAAAGATTTCTTTTGAGAATTTTTTATCCTTTTGTTTTAGAGCCGTTTTTTTTTTTTTATTAATTTAAGAATATTTGTTTTAGTTTGAATTAAATTTTTTAATGTGGATTTTAAAGTGAGATCACTTAAAAGCGACATCTCTGGATCCAAATCAATATCAAAATCCTTATGAGAAGGCAAATATTTGGTTCAAGTAATTTTTTTTTGTGAGTGTGCGTCCATTGAACTCTAATTTATTCTCTTACTTATTTCGTGTTAATGACATTCTTACTGCATTAACAGGCGATTTATTATTCATTGTCATTTACTAAATAGCGAGTAAGAACACCGAACTAGTATTGATATTACAAATGTTGACATCTCTCTCTCTCTTTCGCTCTCTGTTATGCTTTGTCCCATAAAAGGGTTATGCTGCAACATAACATGCAGAGCGTCCTACACACAAATAAATACACCAAAATATTTTTTCAATTAAAACACTTAATTGAATTTGGAACGATCAATTATATGTTATATGATTCAATTGTTATTAATCAAATCCGAATAAAAACCAATTAAAAAAAGTGATTGGATATTTGTACGTTTCCAATAAAAATATTATGATTCATCAATTTGTTACATCATCGGAAATAAACTTCAAACTTACAACACGTGATTCTGAAGTTTTTGTTTCACCGTTTCCAAGTTACACATGTGATTGATCCAATCACCTTTGTGATTGAAACTGAATAATTTTGAGGCAAATGGAAAGGAGGCGAAAAGGAGAACAAGAGAAATGGTATTTATTCAACAATGTGTGATGGAGAGATCAGTCGTGGAGAAGGTAAACTGTAACGAACGGTTTGGGTTTTTGTTTTTTCGCGTAAATTGAAAAAACAGATGGCGACATTCTTGTCTGCTGCATCAAAATGTGTACTTAAATATTTTTAACGCAACACAACAAAATCATAGCAGAAGGGTTCGAAAATAAATAAAGTGTGGCAACAACAAACGGCCACAGTGGTAAAGGTTTGAAAAAATATATGACAGAACGCATTGAAATTACTGTGTTGTTGTGGTAATTGGTAAAATGGAAAACAATCTACGTTTACTTGAAGGTCAACCGACAACGTAATAGCCTGACACTGTGGGTTTCATTCCGTCGAAACCCTGTATCGCATTAAGGTTGACATAAAATAGAATATATTTTTTATTCATTTCTTTTAGTGACCAATTTTATTTCAGTGAACACTTGGACCGATCAACTGCATCAATCCATAATTTTATCAAATATATAAAAAATATGTTTGCATAAAAAAGTGGGTACCTTAATTGATCTTTTAAAAATTATACATTTTTTCCACTCCTAGTTTTTTAAACCAAAGAGCGTTATATGGGTTTGTTGACAGATTCACCTTTACAAGTTGCGAGTGGCGTTGCATTCAATTGCATTTTTGCTTTTAGCCTGCCTTTTTCAATGATACCAAGTAGAGAGCAGTATATCTAGTATATAAACTATTAGCTGAATATGTAATGGTAAAAAGTTTTTTTCTTTTGGTAATTTGAAAAATCCGAAAAATAATAAATATGTTATTTCCATTTATTACTTTTTTATATCCAGAATTTGAGATCATCAATATATACAAATATTACTCTTTTTATTTTTGGTCTTTGATTGGTTCAATTGGAAGGAATTGTTACTATTATTTACCCAGCTCCTTAATACACCTTTTTATGCTAAAAGATACTACAACTGCAAAAGAAGAAGTTACTTAAATCCTGCAACCTGAAACTAAGAATTGAACTTGATATTGTTGCATGGTAATGTTAAAATGATTTTAATTGAACAATAAATTCAATTAGTTATCTGTTTAATTAAAAAACTACTATAGGCTAAATGCTGCTGATTTTTGGAAAATCTAAGGCTCTACATATTAGAGGACTATGACATGTTATTATTATAGGAAGATAAGATTTTATATAATTTATTTTTTCCTTAGAGTCTGGTTAATGATTGTTTATTTGTAAGTCTATGGTGACAAACCAAGACAAGAACCAATTATTCTGTCTATTCCATAATCAAAAAATAATAAATATAAATATGTTTTACAAGAAACACATATTTTTTATTTCAAAAGAAAATAATACGATTTTGGGTCCTCCCAATATATATAATTTTTTGGCAAAATTTATAGCCAATTTTCAATTACTTATAAAAAAAAAATTGAATGAATCAAATAGTTGTTGATTTTTGTCCGAAATAATTAAAATTTAATGATTCATTAAACTTTTGTTTGCATTTTATGTTAAATCAATCGTTTTTGATATCCCACACAATTAATTGATTCGTGACAGAAAGTCATAATATTTATTTAAAAATCGTGTTGTTTTCAATCAAATGGGTGATTGATACGTATCATTTGTGGTGAACATTTCAATTAAAAAATGATTTAATCCGCGATTTCGTGATGAAATCAAAATATTTTTTTTGTGTGTTATATATTTATGAATGGAGAGAGTGATATGTTATATTTGTTGTTATTGTTACTTATGTTGGTTTATCCTCTGTTTCATTTGTTTGCATGAATTTTTAATATTTCTTATAAGAAAACACAATTTTAACATTTAAGTTGTTTTATATAAAAAAAATTTATTAACTTCGCTTTTACAATAGAACATTGTTATTAAATAAACAATAAACAAACAAAAAAACATGAATTTTAAATGATTTACACCACAGTACATAATGCTGGCGATGACAATGGAATTCAAATACAAAATACAAATGAACATAATACAAAACTTCTTTGTTCAAGTTTAATTTTACATATTTTGAAAATAAAATAAAAAAATTTATAAAACGAAAGATTAAAAACAATAAATGTTTATATGGAATATTTATAAATGTATTATGGAGATGCATTATTATAGAGTACTCATTACATTTAAATACATATGAAACAAACAGTCTAACTAAGCCGTAAACTTAGGCCTAGGTGTGGGGGGGCTAACAGAAAGCTCTCACTTCTTCTGAGAGCAGTTTCCCATTCCCATATATCCTAAATAGGGAGAAACAACAAAAAATAATAATAATTCTAAGAGTAAAACTTATACGATACTTTGTCACACGTTAAAATTTTAATTTGCATTTTTTTATAAAAAAATAATTATAATTATAATAAATCTCTTATGACTATATTCATAGAAGGCAAATAAAGTTTATAGCAAAGCATGGATAAAAGAATAGGACATAGATTTCAAAAATAGTCTAGTTTCAAAAGTTTAGCTATAGGTTAGAACTTATTTTACTAAACTTGAGATATCATTTCAGCTTTCCTTTATATACCAAGAATCAATTCAATTACAATTTTCGTTTTCATTTTCCTTTCTTGTTATGAGTATTTTTCCTGCTTGTTTTTGATCCTTCGAGCTTCTTTTTGCAATTTCTATACTCTTTAGTGTGATGGTGCTCCATATGATGAACTTGGGGCAGAGGGAGCTGAAGGTGGAGCACCATAATCACCAGAAGGAGCTGGAGCAATACTATTGGGGTAGGGTCCTGTTTCTTCTTTTTGTGTCTTGTAACGAATGAAATATACTTCGGGTTTGCTGGGTTGTGTTGGTGCTGGGGTGGGAATAACAATATCGGGTTGCTCTTCGGGTTTCTTGACCAACACATAGACCAAAGTTTTCTCTTCGGTTTGTGGCAAAGCTGGAATAATGGGTGCTGTTGGCGCTGGTGGTGATGGAGCCTTAATGAAGACAATCTTGTAGTGTTTCTGTGGTGGTGGCACCACAATTGGTTTTCTGAAAATTAAAAAATACAATAAAATATATATTTAATACAGATTGAATTTGTTGTAAAAATGTGGATGCCTAAATACTAATATTAAGATAATTGAATTCATACATCCATATATAGGGTTACACTGAAAACAAGAGCATACGCCGGCTTCGCAAAGATTTTTGTCTATTACTTTAAAAAATTTGGTATTGATCCGAGCAGAGAAGCGGAGAATACAAAATAAGGAATTATTTAATGTTTTCTAGACACCAATTCTTCTTTTAAATTTAGGTTTTGTGTTCTGCTTCTAGGAAGGCAAATTCTTAATTTTTCTCGCTTTCTCAGGCTTTTTTTCTTCTATATTTTCAAAGCCTTTAAAAACGAGTTACGGCACTTTATTTTCCGCAAATTAAGACTCGACTTCCAGTAGAATTATGCTATGTATGGAGATAAAGAACTTCTTTAAGGAATAAAGTTGTGAGAAAGAGATGATTCCTATATTTGAACGATTTTTCTTTGTAAGTCAAGATGCAAAAAGACAACAAATTTAAGAGCGAAATCTTCATTAAATTTAAAGAATTTTTGCCTGATTATTAATCAAGTTGACCTTTAAGACTAATACTCATTTTTTCTTTCATTGTTAAGAAATCACCCATTTTTAATTCCAAATTCACTTTAATTTATAAGGACAATATGATTCGGATTGAAAAGTTGGTAGGCGACTTTTGGATAAGGGGGAAAAGAAACTTTATTTTTAGAGAAATGCGCCGTCTATGCTAAGCAAAATATATGTGATAGGCGTAAATTTTAAAGACATTGAAATCTTTGACCTCAACGACAATATTTTTTCAGTGTATATTAAAAAAATTGGCTGCTTTAATGATCAATGATATTAAATAAATTTTAAATATATTTTTTTTAATACTCAAACATAAAACACAATTTCATTAATTCCGATTACGAGGCCCACTCTATTATATATATTTCTACTTTCAAATATCAATTTTATAATTTCAATACTTTTCTTGTTTATTTCATGTTAAAGGCATGATTGTTGCATTAATAGGTGATTCGTTAACTCTTCATTCTCATTGAGTGAGAACGCAGTGTTAA